>CM042671.1:11600218-11685993 GCA_023638005.1 Forsythia suspensa
AAAGGTCATTACTTTTAACAAGGATAATCCGTTGGTAAATTTTTTTTGGGTGAAAAGGCGATTTTTAGTAGTGGATGATGTGTCATATTTTTTAATACAATCCACGATTGCATTTGAGATGTTTTAAGATAGGTAGAAGTATGCTTCTAGTTGTGAATCTGATCTAGATCTTGTCCATTTTTTATGTCAACCCATTATGTGAGAAACAATTCCCAACAAAAAAAATAAATAAAAAAGAATAAAAAAATAAAATTGTTTTCTATTTATTGGCCAGCCTGTTTTCTTAATTGATTAATCACAATAATTGTACCACAGAGCCAAGCATTGTGAAGTCTTTATTTTTCTATGCAACTTGCTCCACTGATAGTGTCTTTTCTTCTTGACCTTTATTGAAAAAGATTTAAAATAACAACCAGCCTATATATGTTTGTCACCACTTACAAAAGATTTTTCCAAATTATCATATATTCATGGTAAAATAAAGGATTAATTACACTTACAGTCCCCATTTTTTCAAATTTTCAGTGATAATATCATTCCTATTCTTTCAGCTTTGATGATATTTAGATAATATCATCCCCATTCTTTCAGCTTTGTGATAATATCATCTCCATTAAATTTTATTCACAGATATCGTCCACATCCTTTCATTTTACTCGAACAGATGGTCTTCGAATAATTTTTTGGACAAATTTGTCCCATAATTAAATAAATTAAAATAACAGAAAAAAGAAAATATAATGAAAAAATTATAATTGAGACCTTAACCTTTTCAAAAGTACAAATAAATACTAAACCTTTTTATTTTATTTTTTTACATATTTTCACTTAAAATAATAAAAAAAATGTGTCATAAGTCCCAAAACTTCTAATTATGTTCATCGAAATAACATTTGAAGTCTGTACAAATTTTGTATAGTGGTCTGTTAATTGACAACAAAATTATACCCGTGACTTAAATTTGACCAATTTAACAAAGACAAAATAATTTATTATATTATATTATTTAAAATAATTTTTTAAAAAAAAACATCACTCACCCCACCCACCCCACCCCATTACATTTTGAGACTAAACTTTTTCAAACCGTCACATTTAGTGAATCTAAGCCATAAGATTAAGTTACTTCAACATTTTCTTTAAATAATGTATATTTTATAAATTTGTCTCGCTCGCATGAAGGTTATAAAGTAACGTGTATATATTGATAATTCAATTTATTTTATTCTTCCTAAATTATTTAACATTAAATAATGGCAAATATATATAGATTTAGATTATTATCACAACGAGTTAATCTTGTAAAATAGAAATTTAAGACTCAATATAGTATTAAAGTTCAAAAAGTTCTAACGAGTAATTCAATCTATGTAAAGCTTACACTAACAGCTTGAATTTTAAGATTAACGTGCTCATAAATTTCACACCGCTTAATATAAAACAACTATAATCAATATATATTGATTTGAACTGTTAGGTATGGACTCAAAATTACCCAGACTTGCTTTTAGTTCTAATGGAAAAAAAATTAAAGGGACAGTTAGTGTAAAATCAAATCAGAAGGCAATCAGCAATCTTGGTGAAATCGCACGCATATTTTGACAGTCGAATTTTGGAGAAAAATTAGGTAAAAATTCATTGAGCAGTCTTTATAAATTGACGTAATTTCTTTATAAATTGATGTAATTTCTTCTTGTTTGAGTATGTAACAAAGTACTTTTTGATAGAAAAAATATAAGGTTAGCATCTTAGATTTTTTATGTTGTTTTTGTCAATCTTTTTATATTTTTTTGACTTTTTAATAATTTTCTGAATAAATATCACATGAACAAATAAATGAATTAGTCTCAATTTTAACATGAACTACTCCTTTGAAGAAAGATGACGCTTTAAGATAGACTCTAAAACTCAATATCAATATGGTTAGATAACTTTTAATCTTCCATTAATTTCAAACAAGTGGATTTTAATTTTGTCAAAACAAATAAAGAAAATCGAATGTTTGAAGACTTAACTGTCCATATAAATCAAAACAACTGATAGAGACTGTATGCTATTTAATTAGTTAATGTATTGACCAATTTTCAATTTTTATTTGACAAAAATTATGTACACAAAACTTAAGGTCCACCTATGGGATGAGAAGCCAATCAAATTCAGCCAAATTTGGATTTTTAATTATTTTGTTTGAATTTGAAATTATTGACGAGAAACCTATGTACCATTTTTTATGTTTACATTTGTGATTGACTTAACCATTCGACACTTTATGTGCCCGTTTGGTAAATTTTTTTTATAAATTATAAATAGTAAATTTTATAAAATATATGAATAAAAATTATGTATTGTACAGTACTATAGGTTAATGAGACTTATTGTGAAAAGCATGACATGTAAGCTTTTAATTTGAGGTGCAAGTGTATTATTACACTAATAGATTTGTATACCACTAATTAAGCAAAGGGTAATTATATTCACACAATACTATTTATTTTTTGTACCACATTTTAATTATATTTAACATCTTTAATCTATGAACATTATAACACTTATGTCCCCAACTTTATTTTATCGCATTTTTATCATCAACTTTTCATTAATTAGTACATATTGTGTTTGATAATGGTTTTCATCTAAAACATTTGTTGAGAATTCGTAAAAATACCTATTTATCTGTCATATATTTAAAAAAATAATAGATACAAAAGTATGATAAAATATTTTTATTCATTTCAAAGCACGTAAACAAAATATATCGATAGAAACCATCATTAATGATGAAATGTGATAATTAATGAATGTTGAAGATAAGAATTCGATGACAAAAAGTTAAGAATATAATTGTAACAATAAACAAAAGTTGACGATTTTAAGTACAATTAAAATATAGTGCGCTTATAACAAATCAGAAATTGTAATATAACCACCCCAAGAAATCATCCAGTTGTGAGATATTTGATGAAATCCACAATTTTTATTCATTTTCAACCACAAATTTCATCAATTTTTTGTGAGATAGTTTTACTATACAACACAAAATATAAAATAATTTTAAAAATAGTATCTAATGATTTTATTCTAAAAATCTTTTTTTTTTGAACACTTTGTTGTGACATTTCATATGATTGTTACATTTATTATAAAAAAATGTGTATTACATTTGTTATTTTTGAATTTAAAATGTTAAAAATAATTGTTAAATATTAATATTAAATCAAATATGTTGCAAAACTATTACAATGTTTTATTAAAATCTGCTAAAAAATTTCTCAAACAAATCAGTACAAAAAAAATTGGGGCCGACCCAACTTTGAAAAAATTTAAAAAATTAAGGGCCCACAATAAATGAAGACTCAGACAACGTGATTTGAGTCCAAATTCCAAACTGTGGCCTTGGAGAGTGAAAGAGATTTATCTTCTAGAAGACTTATAACGTGCCATGAATATGTCGATTGTTTCAATTTAAATAGTCCAAATAACGTGCCATTTGCAATTGCCCTCTTTTGGCATTGTGAACAAGACACTAATTTGTTAATGTAGATGTGACAAATTTGTCGATTGTTTCAATTTATCCGAGTTTTATATCATTTTTTGGTATTTATCTAATAATTAAAATATTATTAAACAAGTTGTATACGATCATATTAAAAATTAAGACCAATTTTTCATTTCGAATTTGGTGTTTCATATTGACTATGCAATTTAATTTATTATAAATTATTTCAAATCATAATGTTAGTCTGGCCATGAATAATCATAAAACTTTTTTATTCATTAGTTTTCAAGTTAAAACAACTTGAGAGAAAAGTGAAGTGACAAAAAATAATAATATATTGGTAGAAGAAAATAGGACTTCTAGAAGACTTGCACTTGCTATTTATTTACTTTCATATTTGGCCGAGCTTCAAAAGTTATCTAAATTTTAAAATAAATAATATTTTATTGATGAAAGTTAAAATTAAGTAAATTACCTATTTTGACAGGAAAAATAAACTTTATTTTACTTAAAAGTTTTTAAAAAAAGTTATTTAAATATTATTGGGACAAAATGTTACTTAAAAATAACTCTAATTCTTTTTTAGAATTAGCCAAACATTATGGGGAAATAAGTCACTAACATATTAAAGATTAATAAATAAAACAATTAGAAATGTCATATGTAACACAATTCGTAAACAATTAAATCTGCTAAATAGAAGTATCCATAATATTCGATATACACAGACAACAGAGAAATAACAGTGGCTGATCACAATTGAAATATACATAATGAAAAACACTTTCAAACTTCAAATTTTTGTAAACCACACAAGTATAGACTTCCAATTGAGAACACTTCCAAACTAAGTATATGAAATAATCCATCTTACTTTTGATATTCAATCCGAAGTAGACCTACAACAAATTTGAAGTAATGTAATCAAAACAATAGCATATTAGACATCTAAAATCCATCTTATTATTGATATATGAATGTGTTAACAGGGTACAAATAAATCGGTAAGGAATTACCTTGCAACTATAATCTTCATCGTCACTGACCCATTTGATAGGTAGAAACCATCATAACAAATCGTATAAAGCATTTGCTGTAAAAAAGCATATATAAGTAATTAATCGTTAAGAAAAATATAGTTCTTATTGAAGATATTAATATATATATCTTCCTGTTATTGCTATCATTCTTTTTTGGTGCGTCATTAGTACCAAAAAAATCAAATAATTCCAAAAATAATGAAATAATAGAAAAATATAAAATCACAATTTACATATAATGAAACAAAGCACGTAATAGTGGACATTACATTACCATTTTATAATCACAATAGAGATAATAAAAGTTTAGCCTTTCTTCTCAAACAATCTACAGTGGTATATTAATAAATACATCTTCTCTTTATTGCTATCATTCTTTTTGGTGCGTCATTAGTAAAAAAAAAAAAAAAAAAATCATATAATTCCAAAAATAATTAATTGAAAAATATAAATTCACAATTTACATATAATAAGATAAAGCATTAGTGGACATTACCATTTATAATTATATTATATATCCACCTTTTTGTCTATACAATACAATATTGAATAAAATCTATTACAAGATTATTTTGACTAGAAATTCTAGCTGCAGAGTAGAGCAAGGAAAATAAACTTACTATATCGAATGAAGTCACTATCAAAAAAGTCTAGCTGCAGAGTAGAGCAAGGAAAATAAACTTGATTAGTAAATTTAATTTCGTAGTAAGCTGATAAACTTAGTGTACAGCAATAGTAACAGATGTGTGTAGGGAACTTTTACCATATCACGAAGAATAATCTGAAGGTTGTCGTTTCCCAAGTCTCGTTGTTCCTTTTGTATTAGCTTTACCGAATTCACAGCAGATTTGCTACAATTAGATAACTTGATTACCTGAAGAGTTGGAATATCTCCAATTGCGGAAGGGATCTCTACCAGAGAACAGTATCTAAAAGTTAAGTGCTGAAGACTAGGAAAGTTGGTTTCATCGGCTTTCAAATGCTCCAGATCAGTCTTATCAAGGAGCAAAACTTTCAATTGCAAAAAATTCCCTTCAGTTGGTTCCCACACTGAGCCATCAATGATAATATAATGCAGATTGAGCATTTCAAGATTAGGCAGTGAACCAATAATCGCCATACTTTTCCAAGATAATCTGCAACCTCTCAATGTTAACCTTTTGAGTGTCGGTGGGAGATGAAAGTTCTCCATAAGAGGATTGTTTCCATCAAATTTGTCCTTAAAGATGCAATTCAAATCTTCTAGTTGATGTAGATGGATAAACTTGTCAATACAAAAGGACGACAACTCAGCGCCCGAGTGAGTGAATCTAATTTTCAATTTCTTCAGGTTCGGCATCATTTGAAGGACCTTCTTGGTAAATTTGAAATCTTTCACTCCCTTAAGTGTTTGTAGGTTTTCCAGAACTGCAATTTTTTCCCCATTTCCTGCAGCAGAAGGATAAGCCAAGAAGCACGTCCAAGTCCAGATATGCCTTAATCGTGGCATCTTCCAGATATCTGATGGTAGCTTTACTGTGCCTAGGGAATTAATAATTAATGTTTGAAGATTGCAAAGTTTGGATATTGACGCAGGAAGCTCCCAAGTTTCATTCAAAAGATTCAAAACAATATACCTCAAGTTAACTAGTTCCACTATTTCAACTGGAAACTCAGAGAATTTTATTCTGAGTGCATCCAATACCCTTAGTGGTAGGCGACTTGCGATGAAAGGTGTTTCTGATTTAGAAAGTTTACAAGGCTGATGGTATAGAAGAGAACGGACATGGGAGCCGTAAATGTCCTCAAGGTGATCGGCATAAATATTTGAATGAATACTTACACGACACTGATTGTATGTAACACGCCCATCATACAGATAAAGAAAGTTCTCCTCCTGAGCTTTCCTCACGCAAAGGTCTCTCATGAGGTCATGGATGCTGCAGATTTTGATTTTACCTGTATAACTCCGCTTATGAACCAGAATCATATTTCTATCAAGAAGATCTTCCACATACGTCTCTGCCACCGCTTCCAAGCTTTTAGATCTATCAGGTTTTATAAATCCCTCGGCAACCCACAACTTGGTGAGTTTAGATTTTCGGATCTTATAATCTTCAGGGAAAACTGCCATATAAAGGAAGCATGCTCTCAAATGATGAGGCAAGTGATTATAACTCAACAATAGGATCTCCATGAACTGATCATCAGTACCAATTACTGCAGAATTGACATTTTGTTTAACGTACATCCAGTAATCAAGTGTCCTCTTGCCTTTGTAGAGGAGGCCACCAATCACCACAAGTGCAAGTGGAAGTCCTTTGCAATTCTTTGCAATCTCCTTTCCAATTTCCTCGAGTTCACATGGACAACATTCTTTCCCAAACACTGTCTGGTGCAGAAGGTTCCAACTTTTTTCGGGACTCAGAAAACTCAGATGATGAATGGCACTAGAAGATCCAGCATAAACAGCCACATCTTCTAGGCGAGTAGTCAAAATGATTCGACTTCCATTACTATCATCTGGAAACAAGCGTTGGACTTCGTCCCAAGCCTTAGTATCCCACAAATCATCCAATACAATGAGATATCTTCTACCCTTTAGACATTTGTATAGTTTTTCAGCTAAATTTACAATGTTACTTTGGTAGTTTGTGGATTCTAAAAGGTCGGTGAGCATTTTTTGCACGTTATATTCTTGAGATATTGTGGTCCACGCACGAGTGTCAAAGTAATTCTCAATAAGTGGATCATCATAAACATTTCTAACAAACGTAGACTTACCAATGCCTCCCATCCCAACAATTGAGAGGATTTCGAGTTTAGAAGGTTGTCCAGTGAGTCGAACCTTAATTTGCTTCAAGTCATCATCAAATCCCACCATATCACTGTTGTTGCTAGAATCAGATTTTGATGAACCAGCAGGGAAAGGGTTTCTAGGTGGCAGAATTTCTACGTCGTTCCTGTCCTTCATGTTCACT
Organism: Forsythia suspensa; assembly: GCA_023638005.1. Classification (NCBI taxonomy): domain Eukaryota; kingdom Viridiplantae; phylum Streptophyta; class Magnoliopsida; order Lamiales; family Oleaceae; genus Forsythia; species Forsythia suspensa. Next base: position 11,607,715 of record CM042671.1, read on the forward strand.
ACCTGTTCTGAAATGGAATCAAGTTCTTGTATTACCTTCTGTAAGTTTTCATATTTCTTCGCCAAATTGTAACGCCTAAACTCCACGCACCTCTCACAGTGATTTCTAGAATCTGATACAATCTGATCAGATGTATCAATCTGGGATTCAATTATATCTTCTGCTTCATATGCTGCCACTCTAATTCTTCCTTCCAAACATCTAATTGTTTCACTATTTTTTTGTGAATGATCTTCTAGAAATGATAGAAAGAATCTAACCTTTTCAAGGAGAGATCTTCCGATCTGCTCTTCTTGTTGATGAAGAACCTGACATTGATCATCAGGATTATGCAGGATCTGTTCTAGTGTTTGAGTAAGTGAAAGTAGAGAAGCATAAGCCATCTAGGATCTCTTCCAACGCACACAAACACAAGATTGAAGCGTATTATCAGCGATGTAAAATCGAGATAAATGATAACTCAAACTTGGCTAATCAAAAAATATACCTCACTCCTCAATAATTGACAGGATAAGATGAAATTTTAGATCATGAATCCCTGCAGATATGGACATAAGCTACCCCACCCACGTTTTGACAAAAAGCTTTGCACCCACTTTCCAGATGATATTTCTTTGTCCCCACTTCTTTTTATCTTTCCCATATGTCCATGATCTCTATTTTGGAAAATCCCCCTCTCTACTTTTCTGTCAAAAAAGTAAATAGAATCAAATTCCCTAACTTTTTTCGACCAAAAACTTAGTACTAATTATTACACAAATTTAACCATTAAGTTGTTATAACACAAAAATATATAACCAAAAGTTGATAAAATTAAATTCAATGAATATACAACAACATATAGAATTGTAACTTTTGTAATTTCTTCCCACCACTTTTACTGTTTCTGGGGCTATTTTTCTTCTTCCAGAATTCAAATGTCTAAATCATTGAGACAAAATGACAAATTTTATCACATCAGTGGGAAATTAGCTGGACATCTTTATGGTTCATGTTGCAACCTAAATTATTCTCTGAGATTGGAAAACTCCATTGTGTTTCTAGATAGATTACACAACAAATATAAATCAAATGCCAAATAAACAATTTCTACTCATATTTTTGTATTTATTGTTGGAAATTGAGACAAATTGCTCATTTTGCCCACATAATCTTTGTCCAATATACATAATTTTTGTATCGTTATCTTATGCGGGCAGGGCAGAACTAATTAGAGCAGTACTACAAGGAGTGGAGTGTTTTTGGTTATCAATTCTTCCCGTGCCAGCTGGGGTTATTGAAAGGGTCACAAGACTATGCCGAAATTTCTTATGGGCCTCCAAAAAAGCGCTAGTTGCTTGGAAAGAGGTTTGTTTACCAAAATCTGAAGGAGGACTGGGCTTTCGGGACATTAAATTTTGGAACTCTGCTTTGTTAGAAAAATCTTTATGGCATTTTCATCAAAAAAAGGATACTCTATGGGTGCGTTGGGTGAACCATGTGTATTTGAGAGGGGCTTCCATCTGGGATTGGACTCCTTCTAAGGGAGATTCACCTCTCCTAAAAAGAATCATGAAATCAAAGACCAGATTTGTCGAAATGAGGGCTCTATTAAGTGCTCGCTATCGCCCGCCTAACTTCTTGGAATTCGGAATTGGAAATGGCATTACCGGGTGCCTATAATTCCTTCCATGATAAGGGGATCACATTTTGGGCCAACGAAGTTTGGAAGTCTTTTGTCTCGCCTAAGCATTCTTTTATCATGTGGTTGTTAGTCAAAGGCAAATTACTCACTAAAGATAAACTATTGTTTTGGGACATTAATTCTTCGCGCTTTTTGCGAACGGAAAATGAATCCAGCTTTGCACCTCTTTTTGCCCCGCCTGCTTTGTAAAGAGGTTTGGAACAACATCCGCCAATGGATGGGCATCCGGAGAGCAATGACTACTGCTTGCAAGTGCCATCGATGTCCGAAAAAGGAGGCAAGGGATCGACGCGGCAATGTAAAGGACGACGCGTGGCTCTTTATGGCAAATACCTACCATCTTTGGATTACTAGAAACAAGATTGTTTTTGAACCGCTAAGCTTACTCCGACTAGTGTGTCAAAATAATTAAAACACATGTATACAAAGTATTATTTTCTTTGATCCTCATGTTTTAATCCTTTTGAGCCGCTTCTATAGTCGTACTCTTTTGGTTCTATTCTTCGTTCTCTCGCTTTCCCGGTATGTCCTATGTATTTGTCTAGTTTTGGTTCAAGATTTATACTTCACCCGGTATGTCCGGTGTATTTGTCTAGTTTTAGTACAAGAGTTTGATGCTACTCCTGGTATGCCTTGTATTTGTTCATTTTTATCTATTTAATTTACATTTTCGATCAAAAAAAAAAAAAAAAAAAATTGTTACAATCATAAAGAATTTTCTAACACCCAAACCCTCAACTATCGTAGAAAAAATAACCTAAATTTTACTACGATCTCAATTTCTATTCTTTGTACAAACCATAAAGAGAACAAGAAAAAAAAAATACTACACTTACAATTTTTCCTCTAAAAAACCCTCGAGTCACGTTCCCAAAAAAAAACGAAAAACATCTTCTATTTATAGGATACAAGTAAAAAAAAAATTTAATTTTAACTCAACTAAGATAGTGAAATCATTCTAATTAATAATTCTAGTTTGTTACCCATTAATATATATTTGTCCAAAGTAATATATTGGGCCAAGCCCAATCCTAGAACTAGAGGTGGCAAAATGGGCCGGTCCAGTGGGCTAGCCCAGATAGTCCGAAATTTGGGTTGGGTCGGCCCTAAAAATCCAGCCCAGAAAAATTGAGCGATTGGCCCGATGGGCCAGTTGGACTCGTCTGGGCTGGCCTGTTCTTTGATTCTATTTTTTCCTAGCTTGGAGTCCAGCCCAATTGTGATGACCCCAAAATTGATAAGTTCTGCCATGCCCTTAATCCATTTCACTTCTTCCGTGAATTGCACTCCATTTTCCTCAATTCAAGCTCCAATCCGTCGAAATCAGCCCCAAAATCCGTTAACCCAGCTTGAGAACTCTATTTCTTTTCTTCCTCGACCCGTGACTGCAATTTTTGAGGGGCGCCTGGGCGAGTGCGGAATGTCCTACAAACTGGTGCGATGTGCGAAAAACAACGGGTAAATTTGTTTTTTTTTTTTTTTTTTCTTTTAGAATTTGTTATTTGTGGAATTTTAGTATTGGATTTATTGGAAAATGGTAGAGATGGGTTTCTTGGATTTAATGTTTAAAAATGACAATTAGTTGTTTTGATTCCCCATCAGAAAATTTCCTGTTGAGAAATGTGAAGCAAGAATTTTTTGAATTGGATTTTGGCCATAAGAATAGATTTCTTTTCAAGTTAGTTTAGGTGTCTAAGATGTCTTTGTTTTGGACAAATTAGCTGTTAGTTTTCCAAGTTTTTTTCAATATTTTTCCCATTATTTTAATAAAGCTTTATATTAGAATTGAGAATCTGCATTGGTAAAGGGATATTTTACTTGCTTGGTACCATTTCTTTTCCATGTAGAAATGTTCACATTGCTATATGATTTTCCTACATAAGTTTTTCTTGTTAGTTGACAACAGTCTTCGTGAGGAACTGTTGTGAAGCCAATGCTCTGAGCATTCTTAGTGAAACAAGAAATTCTCGTGTCACTAATTTTTGACTGGTTCAAAATAATCAGGGTATTCAAGAAGGAAAAAATTTTGAAGAACAAGATCAAGGCAAGAAACATTTATGATCAGCTTTTTCGATTTTTAGAACTCCATACAGTTCATTCAATTTTGGATGGAGGAAGAACTGTATGGATAATGGAAGAGGATTGCAGATCTGATCTAGTGCGTTATAAGCGTATATTATCCAAGACTTGTATCATTTGATGAGGCCATGAATAGCTAGAAACATATTGAAGGTGAATTCATATTCAACCTGATATAACTATTGTGCGTTAATTGATTCTAGTTTGAAATCTTTTTCTTCAATCATTTTTTCTCTCTTCCCTTCTTTCCTGCACATTGTTCATAAGGTGACAACTGACAAGTATGAAACCTTCATCTGCTACAGATCTGGTGGATCCGTGGGAAATCTTAGCTAACATTGACATTCAAATGACGCTTTGAGCCGAAATAAAATATTGGATAGGATGTTTATTGCCTTGCTGCATGCGATGAGGAAAGTTGGCTAGAGGATTATATTCATGTAATCTCAAAATGTAGTTTTATAACTCTATGATATGATGAATGTAAGAACAAGCAATCTGTATTTAGTAAGTCATTTCTAGTAGTCCAGAAAATATAGCTGCTAGATATGAGTTGTATTTCCTTGTCATCTTATGATTACTGTTATTAGGATGAGAACGGTCACATGTTGGCCGAGGTGCACACATAAACCTAAAATGCGCAATAAATAAGATTCCAGGTACATTTTTTGGAGCCTTAATACTGTTTAATCTTGTGCAAACCAGCAACATTTCTGGAGCTAAAATATTGTTGATAATCTAATTAGCAAGATGCTAGCGTGGGAGGAGGAGAAAAGAATCTGTTCTTTAGAAAGTTGGGAACACATTTGATTTTTATTTTTTAAATTCTTTTTTTAAATCTACAAATATAAAAAAAAATAATGTAAAATTAAGGTTGGGCTGGCCTACTGGCCCGGTGGCCCAAATCGGGCTGGGCTGGCCCAGAAATCTATTGGCCCACGAAATTGGGCTGTGCTGTGCCAGCCCGGCCCAGTTTCATATGTGGCCCGTCCCATTTCGGGCCTAGCCAACCGGTCCATTTGCCACCTCTACCTAGAACCCAAGGCCTATATGTGCCCACAAGCTTTTAGCTCGGCCTGGTAGGCCGACGACGACGTGGGCATGTGCATGTTTGCTTCGCTTATATGATTGATTATGTTTAATTATGACACAATAGGTTAGGACATATATGTATAAGTACTATGAAAAGAAAAGAATGATGAAGTGTAGATTGATTTCATGTAATATTAATAAGTAAAACAAATGTGAAGTTTGTAAATCTAAAATGACTAGAAGTCATTTCATAGTGTAGAATTTCAAATTTACTTGAATTTGCTCATTCCAATAAATGTATATTAAATGGTATGTTAACAAGAGGAGAAAATAAATATTTCATAATTTTACTTTTCTAGATTTACTTATGTTTATTAGTTGAAATATAAAAATGAGGCTTTTAATATGATTAAAATTTATAAAGTCAAAATTGAAAATCATTCGAAGTGAGAAATGTGATTAGTATCTCTCTTATGAATTTAACATTTTTGTTAATAACATGGCATAATTCAACAATGCAAAGGCAATCGAATACCGAACAAAATAAAGTGGTTGAAAGAAAGAATATGACTTTCTTAAAGCTGATAAATTCTATATTATTGCGTGCTAAATTACCGCTTAATTTATGGGGTGAGGCAATTCTTGCTTCAAGTCATATTTCTAATAGGAGTCTTTCAAAGAAATATAAGGTTTCTCCTTATTAAACGTGGAAGAGAGAAACAAAACACTTGATATTTCAAAGTGGGAGTGTTTGCTTATGGTAAAAAAACATGTTGTAAACAGCAAAGCATATCAATTATTGAATTCAAAATCCAATGTGATAATAGAATCATGAGTCATATGTCCATGGAGAATAATTTTCAAACTCTTAAGAAAATGCAAGCGGAGATTCCAATTTCTAGAAGATTCCAAAATTAATGAAACATCTTCCAAAGATGTTGAGCAATCAAGTGAACCCTTGAAGAAGAAAAATATCTTTAAAGAAAAAAATTTAGGAACAGATGAGATCGATTCTCAACCTATTTCTCTTTGCTTAATCGACGGAAATATGGATGGTGTTGTAAGAAAAATTATATTTGTTGATTAAGTTGAAAGTGATCCAAAACCTATAAAGAAGCAATGGCTTCGAAAGACAATATCATTTGAATAGATGTGTTAAACGATTTATAGATTCTATTATGTCTAACAATACTTGGTAGAATGTCTATTTACCAACAGGATCGAAACATATTGGATACAAGAAGGTATTTAGGAAGAAATACCACATGGACGGTACTATTCAAACATTTAAGATTAGAAGAGCAACCAAAGGATATCAATAAAAGGAGTGAATTGATTATTTTGACACATAACTAGAATAACTTCAACTAGGATTTTATTTGCATTCACTACAAGAAAGGAGGTCAATAGCGGAGACAGAAGTCGTCGCTGAAGGATCCATAGTCGTCCCTTTACATGTATAGAGACGACAAAGTCATCGCAGTAGTGTAGTGTCTCTAGATTAATAGAAACAACATTATGTCATCGCTACATATATTTGAATCTACAACGACGACAATTTCGTCGCAACATTGTCCTGGTCTATATCTCAAAAATAGATAAAAAGGGACGACAAAGTCGTCGCCAAAGTCTTCGCTGTTATCTGAAATAGTAGCGACGCGAAATACATCGCTATTATCTTTTATATACAACAATTATTAGCGACGACACAGTCGTCGCTATATGTCCTTCTAATATAGAGATGACTGTTTCGTCGCTAATACTAAATGATTTGTTTTAATACAGCGATGACAATGTCGCCGCTATAAATATTTTGAATTTTTTTTTTTAACATTTTTTTTCAAATATTTGAAATAATGTATAAAAAATCCTAAAAATCTACAGATCGTCCAAACCCTCGTCCTCGTTCCCGTCCTCCTCATTCACAACCATCAGTATGCTATTTTTCAGAAGCTCAATTTCCTGCTGCATTCGACGTAGCTGAGCCTCGTACATGGCAAACCGAGGATCGTTATTCTGGGGGTCTCCAGAGAACTGATGGGAAGTTCATTGTGGGGCCTTCGATGCAGCAATCGAATCTAAGGAAGGAGAGGTGTCCTTCGGAACCCGTCCAACCCCACGGACGTGACCTCGTCGTTCTCCGAGAACCTCATTTGCAATAGCACGCTCGTCTAACGAGACACCACTGGAGGCGACCTGTGTATGTTGAGTATCCCCCAACTCAAAAAGTTCCTGTTTAGTGGAAATAATAATAATAATAATAATAATAATAATAATAATAATAATAATAATATCATGTCAAATAAAATTATATTAACATCATTTAAAAGTCCTCACACAACTACTAGTCACTGCAGGTTCACCAAATTGCCATCCCAGAAGGTGTGAAACGTCCGGAACAAATCAATAATCCTCGGCCACTGCTGGGTCTCGGGGTCCCGCTACAACAATTTAAATGTGAAATGTAGTTAGTAGACATTGTTACGTAATGTAGTGAAGATTTATATAATGATATCGAAAATTTTAGTTGTACCTCATTGTAACGCGTGGCAGAGAAGTTTTTCGACCCCTGTACACTCGGGTATTTAGCCTTACCGAGATTGGCCTTATTTTTCGAGGACCGTTCCTGAAGGTATAAAAAATAATTGATTAGCAGAAAACTTAATAGTTAACAAATATTAAAAAAATCAAAAAATAAATAAACAATACGTACCACGAAAGTAAGACTGGTGAAGAAGTCAATGCACTTCTGCCAGTCCTCGGCAGACATCTCGCCGCATGGTCGGCTGGGTCCATGCGCTTTTAAGTGATTATGCGCCTTGAGTTTGTAATCGCGATAATGATCGGCCGTCAGGCGATCTACATCGGTACAGACAGCCCGGTACTCGTCGGGCGACCGATCGCCATGCAGATTGAAGTAGCTCTGCAAGAGTGGAAAAATTTACATTAATGTATATTACATGGAATAATTATTTATTGACTGCGCTAATAACAAAACTAATGTAAGTTAATACCTTGATGATGCTACGTAATCGTGCTCGCTGCTCCTCTGGAACCTCTGTCCATAAAGGGTAACACGGGGGACATGATGAATCTCACTTGGCTCCAAACCAAGCGCGTGAAGTACTTTGCATTATTTCCGATCGGTCAGACAGTGCGTTTGACATTGTCGAACGCGATGAGAAGTGGCATCTTTCCATTGGCCTCCAAACCTTCTCAAGGTTGATGCCTCGAGAGATACCCTGTCGCTTTGGCGGGGGCACTGAAAAAGAACAAATATATGTACCATATTTATCATACGAAATTCAACGATATTTATAAAACACAAAAAAATGATTTGAACAAAAATTATTACCAGACTCGCATACCAAAGCGAGTCGGTGAGGTGGCTGCTATAGAGGATCCCTGCACCATCACCTCCGTGCGACATCATGTTGCCATACTAACACATGAAATAATTGAGAACATCAATTAGTGTGGAATACATCCCTACACTTAGTGAATTTGATCCCTAGCTTTTAAATTATTGCTTAATTGAATCGGTCCCTAAACTTTTTTTATTTTCATAAGTCCGTACACTTTGAATTTATGTTAAATTCTTAATAAGTTTTAATGTGTTTATTAATAGGTCCCTGAACTTTGAATTTATAACAAATTGGTCCTTAAATTTTGAATATATTTCAAATAGGTTCCTGAACTTTGAATTTTTTAGTAATTTCTAATAAGTTTTAAGTTGTTGATGAATTGGTCCTAAAATTTTTAATTTATATCAAATAGGTCCCTAAACTTTGAATTTTGCATGTAAATTCTAATAAGTTTTGATTTATTTATGAATAGGTCCATAAACTTTTAATTTATTTTAAATAGGTCCCTAAACATTGAATTTATTTCAAATAGATCCCTAAACTTTTATTTTATTTCAAATTGGTCCCTAAAATTTTAATTTATTTTAAATATGTCCCTAAACTTTTAGTTTATTTCAAATAGGTCCCCGAACTTTGAATTTATACGTAGTTTCTAATAAGTTTTATGTTGTTGATGAATTGGTCCTTAAACTTTTAATTTATATCAAATAGGTCCCTAAACTTTGAATTTTGCATGTAAATTCTAATAAGTTTTGATTTATTTATGAATAGGTCCATAAACTTTTAATTTATTTCAAATAGGTCCCTAAATGTTGAATTTATTTCAAATAGATCCCTAAACTTTTACTTTATTTCAAATTGGTCCCTAAAATTTTAATTCATTTTAAATATGTCCCTAAACTTTTAGTTTATTTCAAATGGTTCTGAACTTTTAATTTTTTTCGAATTTCTAATAAGTTTTAATTTGTTGATTAATTGGTCCCTAAACTTATGAAATTTCAAATAGGTCCTTACACTTTGAATTTTTAGTGTAATTTCTAATACGTTTTAATTTTGTGAATAGGTCCCTAATGAAAATTTTTATTTCAAATAGGTCCCTAAATTTTTAATTTTTTTTTTGTAATTTCTAATAAATTTTAATTTGTTGCTTAATTGGTCCAGTAAACTTATGGAATTTCAAATAGGTCCTTACACTTTGAAGTTTAGCATAATTTCTAATACGTTTTAATTTTTTTATGAACAGGTCCCTAATAAATTTTTTTATTTTAAATAGGTCCCTTATAAATTTTTTTATTTTAAAGAGGTCCCTAAACTTTTAATTTTTTCATAATTTCTAATAAAATTTAATTTGTTGCTCAATTGGTCCCTAAACTTATGAAATTTCAAATAGGTCCTTACACTTTGAATTTTAGCATAATTTCTAATACGTTTTAATTTTTTTATGAATAGGTCCCTAATGAAATTTTTTAATTTAAATTGGTCCCTAAACTTTTAATTTTTTGTAATTTCTAATAAATTTTAATTTGTTGCTTAATTGGTCCCTAAACTTATGGAATTTCAAATAGGTCCTTACACTTTGATCAAAAGTACCTAAACTTTGAATTTATTTCAAATAAGTCCCTAATTGATGAACACAATTGCATAATCAGTAAACTTCAACTCAGTGAACCAACCTCAACTCCAACTCCAATTCCAACTCCAGTTCATCAACTCAATAAATCAACTCATTGAAATCAACAAAATCAAACAATCAAAAATCAAAAAATGGCATAACACAAATGGAATTCAAAGTCTCCCAAAGTAAACAAAAAATCATCCATAATATTCAACCTCAATCAAACTTCATCTAAAGTAAACCAAAATCATCCCAAAATCAGTTCAACCGAAAGCCAAAAAACTGAACAAAATTAAAGCCAAAAAACTGAACAAAAATGATGCCGCAAATGTATCCCAAAATCACTCAACCGAAAGAAAATTAAACATGTAATTATCAATATTTTATAATCAAAATAATAAACAAAAATGAAGCCCAAAACATAGATTTTATTCCAAATTTCATCAGATAACAAGCACAATTTATATTTTTTAGCTTAAAAAACAGACTGCCTCAACTTATTTCTTCAGTATGAAAATCAACAGAAAGATTACTAACAAAAATCAGTATGCAACTAGGCGACCACAGTTGGCGTAAATGATAATTTGTTTTTAACTAAAATCAAATCTAACCTTCAAGAAGATTACTTTGGCGTGAAAAATGATACCACAGTTGAACTAGGTGCAGAAGGAGCTCCACGAGCACCAATGGAGAAACCAGATGGAAAATGGAGAGCAAAGGGAGAGAAAATGGAGAAATGGGGAAGAATAAGAGGAGCAGACGCGTAAAACAAGGATTTTGTATATAGCGGCGACGACATTTGTCGTTGTATACATATAATAGTGGCGACATAATTTTTAATTTTTTGGTGCACGCGTTGAAAACGTGGCCCAAATTTTTTAATGCATATAGCGACGACATGTCGTCTCTATAAAAGTCGTCTCTGTTTGTTATTTGCAGTTTAAGTCCTTCAACTTTAGATTTTTTCCATTTTGGTCCTTATATTTCATATTTCACAGTTTCATCCTCTTTTATTTACAACGTAAGTCCTTCAAGTTTTACGAGGTTAGATATATAGGTCCCCAATAGCATGTTTCTTCACAATTGTAGCCCTTTTTGTCTTATATTATGGCCGCAAATGTTGAAACTCCATCCAAATGTTCGTTTTGACCTATATTAATGATAGCATGAACAAAAAACATTCGCATCGAAAATCAAGAATAACAACAAGAATGAAATTGTTATAAATTTATTTCATACATTTTTTTTACGCACAACAACATTCAATCTGATTCACTATCATGATACGATTGATCCTCATCATCATCACTGTCGTTCTCATTGCTTTCACTCGATGTTTCATCATCCTCGTATTCTTCATGTATGTCATCTTCCACATCATTGTCGTTAATAAACTAAGTATCTCCTACAGTATTAGATGAGGCTCTTCTGATAACCGATGTTCCTATCTCATCAGCTTCACCATTATCCCAGGGCAATGATATGTTCTCTATGTTGCCAAGATCAATGATCAAAGATAAACCATAAGAATTTAAATTATGGAGCAGGTATATCTCTGTGATGTTAGATCGCATCATATCCAACCTCCTCCTGTGATGGACTACTTGTACTACTCACCAGTTCGGACCACAGAAGGGATCTTCAATGTAGAACACTTGTTGTGCTTGGCTAGCAAGTATGAACTAATCATCCTTGAATGCCTATGCACTGATGTTAATAATAACGTTATTATTATCGCCACCATTCGCCTCCCATCACACTAAACCACTTGCATTAGAACAGATAAACTAAAAGTTTCAGTCCATACTGTAGCTTCAGTATCTCTTGTAGCTGCCCGTAGTAAACCTCACCCCCTAGTCCCTAGGGTGGACACACCACTGTTCTGAGTTTTTCTTCGAATATCACGATCATATGTCAAGAACCGAACTCCTTTCACAACATAAGCCGTGTATGACATAACCTGCTGGTAACATCCACTGGCCAACGAAAACAACTCATGAGAAACTTGATGGCTGTAGCTTTGGCGCATTGCATATACCTGCATGACGAGGATTATTCTCAGTTATTGAAATAAAGAATGTGGAAAACTTTGAAATTTATTCGGTCATTCTTCATTTACCTTTCTATAAAACCAACCGTGAAAGTCTCTTCTGTGCACTAGTTCGATGTTTGGACAGCCCATTGTTACTCAGAAGTTTCGCCATCTTCCCTGTACAAAGCATGGAAGATCAAAGTTTATTAGTTCGTTTCACATGACAAAGTTTATTCGAGATAAATGAATAATAATCCATAAACGCTGTCTTCATCGCAAGAATGGCTCAACTTCATAACAGCTTGTTTAGAACGTAAAAAATCGTTTGATTTCGAACATGAGTAGGAAACGTCGTTGGTGACTTCTTTCCAAGTAGGGCGACACTTTGATCGAAAAATAGAAAGTTGTGTCTCGTGGAACACTAGCATCCTCGTTTTTGTCTGCAGTCGGTTGAACATTGTTCCTATGTCCTCGAAATACCTCAAACAAAAAGTCAATATCTCGTCCACAACATACCCTTCACTATTGATCCCTCGTGTCGAGCTCAATTTCTCGATGTAACCCTTCAATTTTTTTCGTATAGATCGAATGGATACATCCATCTCATGTGCACCGGACCTTCAAGGATTATCTCTTCTGGAAAATACATTACGAGGTTAATCATGATGTCGAAGAATGCTGGTGGAAAGATCCATTCCAACTTACAGAGAATGAGTACCAGGTGATCGTGGGAAGCCATCATGTCGCTAATCTTTAGTGTTCTTACACAAAGTCGCTTGAAGAACGTATACGCTTCAATAATTCAGAGAAATAGTTTTATTCAAGAACACCCGACATCCGACTGGCTATAACTGTTGCGTGATAATATGGCAATCACATGACTTCAACCCGATAATGTAGCTGTCATTAGGACCAAAATTCTTCCAAAGATTAGAAGCGAAGCCATTTGGAAACTCAACTGATCGGATAAATTTACAAAATTTCTTACGATTTGCGCAGACAACATGGTATAACATGCGGGAGGCTTCATCTACCTATTCCTGCTTACGATACAAGTGCAACTCTCTTTTGATCCCTAATTGCATCGATCGCGCCGCATCGATCAAGGCTCATTTGATTTGATCAGATCGTGCATAATTGTGCCGAGCAAGCTATCACAAACATTCTTCTCTACGTGCATGACATCGATATTATGTTTGAACTCAGAGAAGTCCAATACGGCAACTCATAGAAAGTGCTCTTTTTTTCCAATTTTGCTCGTTATCACTTCTCCAAATTGTAGCACCCCGTAGTTAGGGTGCTTTCTCGACTTCTATATCGACACGGCTTAACCGTGCTAAAATATATCGTAGGCGTTAACCAACGCGGAGGTGGTCGCCTCTCCGTCCTCCCATCAAGTCTAAATTGCTTCAAAAATGATGTCTAGATGGTAGGAATCAACGGTGACCCACATAAGCTGTCTTACTTATCACACGGATTGAAGGAGTATCATCGTTGCACGTAGGACATACCATGTACCCCTGACCACTCCAACCCAACAAACTATTTCTCGCTAGAAAATTGTTAACAGTCCAGAACAATGATGCACGTAGTCTGAATACTGACATGTTGTTGGTTCCAGTGTCACGCGTATCAATTCCATTGGCCCAAAACTCTTTCAACTCGTCCACTAATGGTCATAACCATGACAACAAGTTGTAAATCGTTATAACCATCGGCTACATATCAGACGCCAGACTCATGTCACCGAATGGATTGAATCCATCTGCACCAAACCTAACTTGACATTCCCGATCTCACTTACAAACAAGAGATGTTTCATGTCAAACCTAACCTGACATTCCTGATCTCACTTGCGAATATTCTTGCATTTCATCATCGTCCCTAGACCTTCCTATACTGTGCCACCGCATGAGTTTTGCAGTATCCTTCGTCGCGAACATATGTTTTAGTCTGGGGGCCAAGGAAAAATAGCGCAACACCTTATGTGGAACATTCTTCCCGTTCACTTTTCCATAAGTGTGCACCCAACGACTTTTATGGCAAATCGGACAAGTTTGTCTATCAGCATGTTCACCTCAAACCAGTGCACAATCATTCTTGCAGGCGTGAATGGATTTGTAAACCAAACCAAACTTCATCATCATCTTCTTAGCTTCGTAGTAGGAGTCAACCATGTTCATGTTTGAGAAAGCTAACTTCAGTAATTTTAAAAGATCATCGACAGACTTGTTTGTCCATTTGTTCATAACATTAATAATCAACTTGACTAAAAAATTTAGGGACGAAAATGATGGAACTCTTGGGTACAGTTTTGAATACAAAGCCTGAAACAATTCGTCATAGTAACCATCGATGCTTGTACCAGCATGCTCATCACTAGCTACGTCGTCCATGACATCCATCATCTCATCCTCCATACCAAATCGCTCATTATGTCTATACACATTCGCAGTATGAACATCGGTCTCGCCATGATATATCCAGGTGACATAACTCTCCGCAAAACTATTACAAAATATGTGAGCATCGACAATTTCCAATAGATGTGTGAGACCGTTTAAATATTTTTTGTACGGACATTTAATCATTCTCCTGTCATTTACATATGGCCTTGCCATATTTATAAATGCTTGCAAACCGTTTCGAAAATATGCAGATTTTGTGAAATTTCTAATTGTTGTCCAACTTTTATCAATATCCATACTTAAAAAATACTATATTTTCACAAATACAGTAAAGATAATAAACGGTTGTGGATGAAAACAATAGAATTGCAAATATTTATGTTGATGGGGAGAAGAAATTTTTTTTTTGCAGTAATACAATACAAAACTGCAGGAATGGAGAGAAGAAAAAGAAGACTTTATAACGGCAACATTTGTCGTCGCTATATATCACTAAGTCGTCGCTACAGAATTCATCTCATATTATGAGAAAATTAATACCTCACGTGTCAATCAAAATCATCAATACGTATATTGCGATGACAGATGTCGTCGCTATAGACAAAAAAATTTCCTGCCTAAATTGATACTGGTCTATAGCGACGACTATTGTTTTCGCAATATATCTCATCACATTTTACGAGAAAAATCATAATTCACGTGACTGACAACATCACCCACAAATCTATTGCGACGACATATGTTGTCGCTATTTGCGCAACAAAATAGCAGAAATTGTTCCCGCCATATCTCGAAAGTAATTAGCGATTTACATTAAAAGACGTCGTTATAAATTATAAGTAATAGCGACGATTCGTTATTTATTGCGACAACCTGTGTCATCGCTATAATTTTTGAACTTTTAGCGACGACATTTCTTTGTCGTCTCTATTGTACAGTACCAATAGGACGACGTGTTGCATCGCAATTGGTGTCACCGCTATAGACACATTTCCTTGTAGTGGTTATTTTTAATCTATAATTTGTATATTCATCAAATGGATATTAAAAATGCTTTTTTAAATTGAGTTCTCAGTGAAGAAGCTTATATGGAACAAACGTGATATTTTGGGCTACACAATAACAAAAATAAAATATGTGAATTAGTTAAATTTCTATATAGATTATAACAATCACCTAAAAAAGGATTGGGAAATTTGATAATGCAATTATTTCTTATGGTTTTGTGCATAACAAGGTAAATAAGTGCTTATACTCTAAAGTATGCAATAAATATGTCGTGAATTGTTTCTTATGGTTTTGTGCATAATATGGTAAATAAGTGCTTATATTCTAAAGTATGCAATAAATATGTCGTGTCTCTTTGTCTATATGTTGATGATATGTTGTAATCACATATAATGAATTAAGGAAATGAATATATTTTTATCTTTCACGTACGAGATGAAGGATATTGGACAAATCAAAGTAATAAAGAAAAATGGAAGTTATTCATTAACTCAGTCATATTATATTGAAAATGTGGTGAATAAGTTCAAACATTAGAACATAAAACAAACAAATATCTCGTTTGATCTAAGAAAGCTAGTTAAGAATGATGGAAGGACAATTGCACAAATAGAATATGCAAGTGCTATTGAATAGTTTAATGTGTGTTGTAAAGAGTACAAGACTGATATAGCATTTGCAGATAGTAAGTTTACTATAAATCCTAGTGCCAAACATTGGAAGGCATTCAGAAAGGTTCTTAATTATATCTTTAATAATTCCGCATGTGTACGGATCGCTCAAGTAGTAAAATGGATTTTTGAGTCCAAGTATCGATCCCACGAAGATTTAGATAATTCAGTTCAATTACAATGACCTTAACCGAATCTATTGAACTTTTGATGTTTGGTGTTTAAGAACTAATCAGAATTTGAATTAAAAACGATAAACTAATTATATTTCAAACAAACAAAAATTAGATTAATGAAGAATTTATTTAAAATTGAGAAAGAAGAGTACTAGGATCCCGAATCCGTTTATAATCGTTAATTCCTCTATCTTGATGGTCTTGACAAATTACATCAGTTATGAAGATCAATATCCCTAGATTGTTCAACAGTTTCTCTAGAATAAAGTTAAACCTATTCATATGCATGACTCGACTATATTTCTATGACGAATGCAAATGAAAGCATTAAATTTATTGGATAATTAAAGATCACCTAAAGCATAGCGGTATATTTCTATCCCCTATCGCACTTCAAGATAATTAAAATAGCGTCTAGCATGCTTTTGATCTTTTGACAGTAAAACACACCACAACAATCATACAATTGTTGCGCATATAATTGTAGATTCATATAAATCAAAATTAATTATTCAAAACTATAATGAAATAAATTGTCAAAAACCAAGTCTCAAGATGGAAGAATTTAGATTACAAACTTCATCGTAATCCTAGCACAAAATAAACTAGCCTAACATACTAATAATAAGAGAAGAAAGAGGAGAAGAAACTATGGAATTCATAACCCGGAAACGAAGAAATCTTGAGCGAGAAGAAATCTTGATCTTCATTCTTCGTTCTTCGTTCTTGGAGAGATGAATCTTGGTCTTCCGTTTGGTGTTTCTTGTAATCTTTTCTTCCCCAAAACTCAACCAAAAAAAACCCTTTGATATGAGTTAATAGCTCATATATATACTTACATAATTGTGCCCCAAAAGATGCCAAAAAGACCTAAAAATCGTGGCCCAAAGGTTTCCTAATTGAATTAGAACTCAAAAAGGTAAGAAAATTTCGATTCTACCGAAAATACACTGGGCGATCGCTCAGTGCAAACCCGGACGATCTCCCAGGCCAAGGAAAAGCTATTCTACTGTTGAAAAATAGGGTTGGGCGATCGCCCAAATATAAGCCTGGGCGATCGCTCAGCTTACGCTGTTTCCTCTGCGGCGGCTGTTTTTCAAATGGCCATAACTTCTTGTAGGAAACTCCAAATTGAGATCCGTAAAAAGTGTTGGACTCGTAATTCAATTTTCTTTCCAATTGTATATCATTTGCCTTGTGGATATTTTAATATCAAAAGTTGTACTCTAATTTCTCCACATGCTTCGGTAGGTAGTTTTTCAATTCGGTTCTTTAGCTTTCTAGTGTCTCAACCATTGATTCAACTCTTCATTGTCACTCAAAAACACCTTAAACTTAATGATTTTATCATCTTCCTCATCTCCATTGTTTGGCTCTTGATATTCATTTCAAAAACTCAACTTACTCGCCGATTTCACCAAATTGTTGCTCTTTCCGTCCATTCTTCTCCATTTGCTTATAAACAGGTCCAAAACTGAAATAAGAAGAATAATACACTAAACTAAGTAAAAAATCAATAAAATGACGAGATAAAAGCTTAGTTTAAAGGCCTGAATAAGTGTACAAAATGCACTTATCAAACACCCCCAAACTAAACATTTGTTCGTCCTCGAACAAAAATAAACACAAACTAGAACTTTAAACTAAGCTAAAAGAATTAACAGAATTGAATTAATGTTGAATTTCTTACCATATGACTCATGTTCGAAAATAAAGTAATACATTTAGAAAGAGATCAAACAACACAAAAATTTTTCGCTTATCCAATGCTCGACCTTTTGTGAGTGTGTGAGTAGCCAAGAATTGAACATACACCTATATTAGACCATGACCAATATTGTGTTGTTGATATATATATTTTTTTTCAATCCCGAACTCTTTTTAGTCATTTATTCCTTACATCTCTCGTAAATTACACACTTCTAATGTTTTTTCTCTCTAATCCCAAGGTGTTCTAGCAAATTTGATTCCTATTGATCAACACAATGCTTTTTTTCAAATAAAGTGGTAAAAATTAGAACTTGTATTCCTAGAACTAGGATGGTGAGTAATTTCTAAATTCTCATCTTCAGTTTCTTAGGTTCTAATCTAGCAATCCTTACCAAGTACTTTAACTTCTTTTATTTTATTTAACCAATATAAATGATCTTACATCTTGTGCAATACTTCTCTCTCACTAGCTTTCTATGTAACCCTTGTAGCGAGCTTTGGGCTGATGACTCTCAAGTCAGATGATCATAGGGCACCAGGTTTTGAAATACCCTAATAGACTTAATTGCTCGAGTCCCACAGGCTATAAGAAAAGTAAAGAAGTAATTTTTTTTTTTTTTTGTGACTCATGTAACGATCTTTGGGCCGATGACTCACAAGTCAGATGACCTTAGGGCACCATATTTTAAAATACCCTAACAGGTTTAATTGCTCGAGTCAGACATTTTATTTATTTATTTATTTTTTTCAGCGACTAGTGCTCGATTTAGATTCCTTGACTACAACCTATTCAACCAAAGATGAGATCCAGAAAACCCAAATCGTCAAAATCCCACAAAAACATGTACTAACTTTAACACTCCCAAACCGTTCTCAAACAGGTTTGGTTACTAGTCTAAGAATTTAGGAAATGTAATTTTTTCACAATGATCTAAGTCAATAATATCAACACATACACTCAAGTCATGTTTCCAATAAGTGATAAGTCAACAAAGGCTACGTGCTTCAAATTTAGTCTAACATGGATAAGTATTCAAGTGAAAGTACGAGTTAAAAGTGTTGTCTAATATTCTAACTAAAAACGTACTTAAATTCAAACAAGTATTATCATTGGCGGTAAGATATTCAACAATAACTAAATTTTTTTTTTTGAAAGATTTAAAAAAATAATTTTTTTTTTAAAAAACGAAATTTAAAAAAAAAATTGGCAATTATATAGACACTCGAATAATAAACAAATTCAAAATAATGAAGTATTTTGATACTTAACCCACCCCAAAACTAAAACATTACATTGTGCCCAATGTAATAGCAAAATAAAGCAAATAGAGGAGGGAAAGGGTCGAGTTACTCTCCGAGATAGATATGAAGAAGATGGATCCGTCCGGGTCAAGATCCAGCTTGAAGTGGAATCAGATATGGAGCTGGGACTCTTGCGAAGTAGGACATCCTGCGATTGACATAGTCTAGCTTTTTAAGGGCATTAAATAATAAATAAAAAAACTAATAAATTAATTAAACTGATTAAAACTACTATAACATAAAGCAAGTAAATAAAAGGGTTAGAAAATAGGTTGCCTCCAATTAAGCGCTTATTTATAGTCATTAGCTTGACTTATTGACTGATTGCTCACGGTACTTTGTATAATGCTTTTGAGGACTTGCTTTGCTTGCATCTGTTGACTTTAAACCATTTTTCATTTATCCTCAAAATTTTGAATTTATGCCCCCATAAACATAGGATTTTAGTGTAGCACCTTGCTCGAACACAACCACGAAAAATTTCAATTTCTTCATCGACCTTGATCACAAAATCAATTTTAGAGGAGATAGAAGAGTAGGAGAATTGCTTGTCGACTCGTGCTTATGTAATCTCTGGGGAAGTGGGATTGGAGGCTCATATGGTTTGATAGAAACGGTTTCCATAACCTATGGTGTACATGAACTCTCTTTAATATCTATTGTCTGTTCAGTCTGTTCAACGTGCTCCTCATCAGTGGATGGTTCATTTTTTTTATTTGCAACTGGCCTCTTCACATGAATTTCTGGTAATTGAACATCACATCTGATAGTAAAGATGTAACACTTTCATTGAGATTCACCTCTGTATTAATTGGCAATGTATCTGGTACTCTGGGTGATAAATCAACCGCCATCCGACCCATCAAGATTTCTAAATTTTTTATTGAAGCGCTTTGATTTTGAAGATTGATCTCTGTCTGTATCATGAATTGATCATTTTTTTCGATGAATTTACCGAGAATTTCTTCTAGTGAAGTTCTCTATTCTGGCTCTTGAAACTGAGGACCTTGTGATTTGATATTATTGTAATTATCATTCTAAGAGAAATTTGGATGATCTGCAATAAATTCTCCAACAAACATGTTGTCCTCATCAATATCAGAAGTTGCCACATATCTTGCTATATTGGCATGTTGCATTGCAAGAAAATCTCCATAAAGCATATTGTCCTCATCAATTTCAGAATTAGCCTCATATCTCGCTATATTGGCATGCTGCATTGCAAAAAAATCTCCAAAAAGCATGTTGTCTTCATCAATGCTAGATTGTCTTTGGATGATCTGTGGAGTAAAAATGTCTCCAACTAGCATATTGTTTTCATCAATCTCCTGGCCTTCCATCTTGTGTTGTGGTCTGAAACAAGACAAGTTGAACACTAAAATAAACTAAAAAAAATATAATTAAAAAATTAATTAAATAAAGTTCGAATTAGTGCTAATATAACTGAAAAGAACTAAAACTAAATCCCCCACAACGGCGCCAAAAACTTGTTAGCGATTTTATATCTTTAATAATTCCGCAAGTGCACGGATCGCTCAAGTAGTAAAATGGATTTTTGAGCCCAAGTATCGATCCCACGAAGATTTAGATAATTCAGTTCAATTACAATGACCTTAACCGAATCTATTGAACTTTTGATGTTTGGTGTTTAAGAACTAATCAGAATTTGAATTAAAAACGATAAACTAATTATATTTCAAACAAACAAAAATTAGATTAATGAAGAATTTATTTAAAATTGAGAAAGAAGAGTACTAGGATCCCGAATTCGTTTATAATCGTTAATTCCTCTATCTTGATTCTTGGTCTTGACAAATTACATCGCTTATGAAGATCAATATCCCTAGATTGTTCAAGCTTTCTCGAATAAAGTTAAACCTATTCATATGCATGACTCGACTATATTTCTATGACGAATGCGAATACAAATGAAAGCATTAAATTTATGTGGATAATTAAAGATCACCTAAAGCATAGCGGTATATTTCTATCTCCTATCGGACTTTAAGATAATTAAAATAGCGTCTAGCATGCTTTCGATCTTTCGACAGTAAAACACACCACAACAATCATACAATTATTGCTCATATAATTGTAGATTCATATAAATCAAAATTAATTATTCAAAACTATAATGAAATAAATTGTCAAAAACCAAGTCTCAAGATGGAAGAATTTAGATTACAAACTTTATTGTAATCCTAGCACAAAATAAACTAGCCTAACATACTAATAATAAGAGAAGAAAGAGGAGAAAAACTATGGAATTCATAACCCGAAACGAAGAAATCTTGAGCGAGAAGAAATCTTGATCTTCGCTCTTCGCTCTTCGCTCTTGGAGAGATGAATCTTGGTCTTCCGCTTTGGTGTTTCTTGTAATCTTTTCTTCCCAAAACTCAACAAAAAAAAAACCCTTTGATATGAGTTAATAGCTCATATATATACTTACCTAATTGTGCCCCAAAAGATGCCAAAAGACCTAAAAATCGTGGCCCAAAGGTTTCCTAATTGAATTAGAACTCAAAAGGTAAGAAAATTCCGATTCTCGCCGAAAATACACGGGCGATCGCCGGTGCAAACCCGGAGATCGCCTGTGCCAAGGAAAAGCTATTCTACTATTGAAAAATAGGGTTGGGCGATCGCCCAAATATAAGCTCAAGCGATCGCTCACCTTACGTTGTTTCCTCTGCGGCTACTGTTTTTCTAATGGCCATAACTTCTTGTAGGAAACTCTAAATTGAGATCCGTAAAATGTGTTGGACTCATAATTAAATTTTATTTCCAATGGTATATCATTTGCCTTGTGGAAATTTTAATATCAAAAGTTGTACTCTAATTTCTCCACATGCTTCAAGAAATAGTTTTTCAATTCGGTTCTTTTAGCTTTCTAGTGTCTCAACCATTGATTCAACTCTTCATTGTCACTCCAAAACACCTTAAACTTAATGATTTTATCATCTTCCTCATCCTCCAATGTTTGGCTCTTGATATTCATTTCAAAAGCTCAACTTACTCGCCGATTTCACCAAATTGTTGCTCTTTTCGTCCATTCTTCTCCATTTGCTTATAAACAGGTCTAAAACTGAAATAAGAAGAATAATACACTAAACTAAGTAAAAAATCAATAAAATGACGAGATAAAAGCTTAGTTTAAAAGCCCGAATAAGTGTACAAAATGCACTTATCAGTCCGTTAATTGACAAAAAAATTATATCCGTGACCTAAATTTGACTAATTTAACAAAGACAAGATAGTTTATTACATTATAATTTTCAATATAATTTTAAAATAAATCATCTTTTACACCCCATTACAGGTTAATTTCAACAACGGTCACTGAAGTTATTTTCAAATTACAAAATGGTCACTGAAGTTCAAAAATTTCAGTGGTGGTCACTGAAGTTCGAAATCTTTTCACTAATGACCACTCCATTAAATTTCTAATTTAAAATGGTGATGTGGCATGATGATGTGGTATTTATTTATTGTATGATAGTCCATATATTTTATATAATATTCACTTTAGTCTATATATTTCAATTAAGTCATTCAAAAATTGTATTTTAGGTCATTAATCTTTTACATCTTTACACTTTGGTCCCCAAATTTTTATTTATCTTTCAGTTAAGTCCTCCAAAAATTACATCTTTGGTCTTTTAACTTTTTACATCTTTACACTTTGGTCCCCAAATTTTTAATTGTCTTTTAGTTAAGTCCTCTAAAAAATTTCATCTTTGGTCCTTCAACTTTATACATTTTCAAACTTTGGTGCCCTAAATCCTTGATTTTAGTGGCTAAAATAAGTATAATTTTAGTGGTCAAAATAAATGTACTTTTAATTAAATCCTTGACTATACACTCAAATTTTACCTAAACGAATAAAATAATATAATTAAATAATAAACTATTTAGTGGTTAAAATAAGTATAAAATTTGCACTTATCACTTAGAGTTGACCACTAAAAATAGATATTTTAGTGGTCGAACCCTGTGATATTATTTTGTTCGCTTAGGTGAAAATTGAGTGTAAAGTCAAGGACTTAATTGAAAGTGTACTTATTTTGACCACTAAAATTACACTTATTTTGGCCACTAAAATCAAGGATTTGGAGGACCAAAGTTTGAAGGTGTATAAAATTGAAGGACCTAAGATGCAATTTTTGGAAGACTTAACTGAAAGATAATTGAAAATTTAGGGACCAAAATGTAAAGATGTAAAAAGTTAAAGGACCTAAGATGCAATTTTTGGAAGACTTGGCTGAAAGATAATTGAAAATTTGGAGAACAAAGTGTAAAGATGTAAAAGATTAAACACCTAATATACAATTTTTAAAAGACTTAATTGAAATCTAGGGACTAAAGTGAATATTATATAAAGTATATGGACTACTATGTAATAAATAAATAACACATCATCATGCCAAATTACTATTTTAAATTAAAAATTTAATGGAGTGACCATTAGTAAAAAGATTTCTAACTTCAGTTACCACTACTAAACCTTTTGAAATTCAGTGACAATTTTGTAATTTGAAGGTATCGCATGGAGGTTATGAAGTGTATATGTTGATAATTCAATTTAATTTATTCTTCTTAAATTATGGTAAATATATAAAAATTTAGATTATCATCGTCAACGAAGTTCATCTTCTAAAATGGAAATTTAAGGCTCAATATGATATTAAAGTACAAAAAGTTCTAATGAGTAATTCAATCTTTGTAAAGCTTACACTAAAAGTTGAATTTTAAGATTGACGTGCTCATAAATTTTACATCTTTTAAATATAAAAACAACTATAATCAATATATATTGATTTGAACTGTTAGGATATGGACTCAAAATTACCAAAGCTTGCTTTCAGTCCTAATGGGGAAAAAAATTGGGTATTGTTAGTATAAAATCAATTTGGAAGGCAATCAGCAATCTTGGTCGAATCGCATATTTTGATCGTCAAATATTGGAGAAAAGTTAGGAAAAAATACAGCGGGCAATCTCTATAAATTGACAAGATTTTTTTTAGTACGTGACAAAGAATTTCTTGAGAAGAAAACTATTTTAAGATTTTTTCTTTGTAGTTTGTATAAAGTGTAGAAATTAGTGGTTGTGGTAAAACTTTAGATATCATAATCATGAGTTGCATAATTTGGACTCAAATTTTGTAAGGTAGAGATTGTTGAGATATTGACTCAAAATTACCAAATTTTTAAGGAGTGTTTGATTTTGATTAAATTTTTTTTTTTTTTTTAAGTTGATGAAATGTGTGCTTGAAAAATTGTAGGTCCCATGAAATATATGGTTAAAATTATTATTAACTTTTACTTCAATTTTTTAACAAAATTTTAATTAAAATCAAACAAGCCCTAATGGGGAAAAAAAAAATTTAATTATTTGGTGGAATCCCATGCATATTTTGGAAGTCGGTTTTTGGAGAAAAATTAGGTAAATATTCAATTTAAAATCTTTATAAATTGACGTAATTTCATCTTCTTTGAGTATGTAATAAAGTATTTTTCGATAGAAAAAAATATTAAGTATAGTATCTTAGGGGTTTTTTTATTTTTTATTTTTTCTATATATTAGTATAAATAATAGAAATTGGTGAGTGTGGTAAAATTTAGAATATTATTTTTCTTATGACACTTGAAGGCTTGGGTATGTGATATTTCTGTCTTCGATGGTATGTGATTTTTTCCTAACTTTAAATTTTTTCACGTAAATTCTTGTATTGCTTTTTGTCAATCTTTTTATATTTTTGACTTCTTAATATTTCTCTGAATAAATATCATGTGAACAAATAAATGAGTTACTCTCAATTTTCAACATGAACTACTCTTTTTAAGTAGGATGAGTCTTTAAGATAGAATCTAAAACTCAATATCAACATGGCTAGATAACTATGAATAGAGTAGTTGGGCCTTCCATTAATTTCAAACAAGTGGATTTTAATTTTGTCAAAAACAAATAAACAAAACCCAATGTTTGAAGACTAGAACTGTCCATATAAATCGAAACAATTGATAGAGACTGTATGCTATTTAATTAGTTAATGTATTGACCAATTTTCAATTTTTTATTTGACAAAAAACTATGTACACAAAACTTTAAGGTCCACCCATGTGATGAGAAAGCCAATCAAATTCAGCCAAATTTGTTATCCTCACCTCAACTTTAATTTCTTGGATTTTTAATTATTTTGTTTAAATTTGAAATTATTGACAAGAAACCTATGTACTATCTTTATCTTTGATGTTTACATTTGTGATTGGCCTAGTCATTGGACACCTTATGTGCTCGTTTGGTAAAGTTTTTTTATAGATTATAAATAGTAGATCTTACGAAATGTATGAATAAAAATTATGAATTCTATAAAATATGTAAATAAAAATAACGCTTGACTAGTTTATAAGTATTTTTCCCTTCTATTAAATTTATTTTATTGATTGGAGATACCCAACATATTTCAACTTTAATAAAAGATTACCAAATTCTGGAGTTACGCTAAAAATGCATGGCTTAAATTTTAATAGCACTATACGTTAACGAGATTTATTGTGGAAAGCATGACATGTAAGCTTTTAATTTGAGTGTGTAAGTGTATAATTACACTGATAGAATTATATACCACTAATTAAGTAAATCTTCTAGTTGTGTTAGTGGTTCAACATTACTTTCACATCCTTGTCAATAATGGCCCTTTGTTTACTACTAAAATAAAATCATATACATTTATAAGCAGCGTAGTTAGTTAGTTAATCACGATTTATCTCCTTTTACGTATACCTTATATTAATCAGTTTTGAAATAAGTTTTTGTTTGGTTCAAATTAAAAATTTGTTAAAAGTTGTGGTCAAAATCAACAATTAATTTTAACCGCACATTTCATGAAATTTACAACTTTTATCAACTTTTCAAAATTTCATCAATTTTTTATGAGATAGTTTCACCATACACCAAAAAAATATAAAACAATTTAAAAATAGTATCTTGTTATAAAACTAGAAAAGTAGAGAGAAAAGAGAAGAGAAAAGAGAGAGTCAAAACTCAAGTGTTAAATTTACTATAACAATGACCCTTATTTATAGGGTTCCAGCTTGAAGAGTTACAACCCCGATTAGAATACACTCTTTCCCGGAGTAAGTAGATAACTACATGTACATCTGATACAACTAAATAGTCATTCATCATTATCTATAATTTTACAACACCCCTCGAATGACTTATTACACAATAACTGGTTCATTATTTGGCAAAAACCCAATGGGACAAAAAATACCAATAGAAAGAAAAATTATCAAAAATTGGAGTACTCAAATCTTTAGCCCATTAAAACCTTGTCGGAAAACCCGGTGGGACAAAACCTGAGCGAAGGAAAAAAAGTACAACTACTCCCTCTGATTTCAACCAATGGAAAAAACTTGTATCGAGCTATCCATATCTTGTGCGTCAATGCCTTCAATGCCACAATCTTTTTAAAACTTGTATAAAACAATTCTGGTGAAATGTGCTCCATGTTATTCTAACACTATCTCTGGTTGAGTGTAGTCAGCATGATGGTCTGATGTTATTATATTAAAAATAGATATTGTTGTTGTTCCCTTCAGGGGTCTCATATACAATTTATAATACACGGAGTATAACCATAGGGTTATGATGAAAGTAAATATTTTGTAGGTTATAGACATCCATAACTATAAGAATTATAACACTTCTAATTGGATATCATTTACACAAAGAATATGTCTCATTAAAACCTTACTAGGAAAAATCCCTGTGGGAAAAAATCATAGTAAAGGAAAAAGAGTATATAATTTTTTTAATACGCCATACAAATTGCCTCATTAAAAACATTGCCAGGAAAACTCAATGGGATAAAACCTCAGTCAAGGAAAATAGTACGATGCGTATTTACTCCCCCTCATTATAATATTAGTTCAGATCTGTACTTTGATCGATTGAGTTCTCGAAAAGTTGAACTATATGCTTCATGCATATTAAATCCTTTAGGGATTTATATACATTGTTTTATTAGTCATGCCAGATGAGCTGGTTATAACAATATTCATTATATGCATATATGTCCTACATTGACAGACTAACAAGATATCGACTTATGATTGCTTTACATAAGCCTTTGCAAAATTCATACTGTTAAAAGTCGTGCATTACATGTTACGACTTCATTTTTTCATT
The DNA here is from genome assembly GCA_023638005.1 of Forsythia suspensa. Taxonomy (NCBI): domain Eukaryota; kingdom Viridiplantae; phylum Streptophyta; class Magnoliopsida; order Lamiales; family Oleaceae; genus Forsythia; species Forsythia suspensa. Next base: position 11,634,988 of record CM042671.1, read on the forward strand.
TCTTTTTCGCATAAATATACACCTTTAGGTGCTCTGACTATAGGTCCAGAAAATTCAGGTTTCTCTAGTCAGTTCAATTTACTTGGATTGCATCCTTTTATTTGGCCAATTTATTCTTTGACAGATTTCTTTCAATATCCTTGCTACCTTTCATAATATGAAGCGCTTCTTTATATACAAAAATGTTGTCAACAACATTTTCTTTTTGAATCCATTTCATTCTCATAACGACATAATTTAACGAGATCTTTTCGTTTTATTATTTCAACTAAATTGAACCTCTTCTAGGGTTTTATAATTATTTATGTCTATATACACTCCAAGAGTATACACCTACTCAATAGGACCATCTTTATAATTGACTCCATTTTTTATTTGAGAATATTTTGGAATCAAATGTCACCACGCTTCAAGCGTGTCATTAATTTACCTGATATAATGTTAATGAATTGTCCTTAAAGGACTCTAATATAAATTGGAGCATTTAGAGCTGATATATGAGATTTGATTTAATCTCTTTGGTCAGTAAATGGATCTGTCAATTGTATAACTTACAAATGAGTTATTTGTCGAACTTCTGGTTCATATTGTCTTGTGCAAGGATCTAGAAAATATAATATACTGCATTTTCATGTATTCTTTCCAGCTACTTAATTTCTCTCCCCTAATGTTGAGAAAATTGTCTTATCAAAATGACATTTGAAAAATCGTATTATAAAATATCACCCATTAGGACTTAAGATATTTTATAATGTTCCATACTAAACATGTATTCTCAACATTTTTCAAAGTCTATCTCAGTGCACTATGGTGGACCAATTATACATATATTGCATTATAAAAAATTCATTAGATGGATAATATTAGGCTCTGACCATAAGCCAACTATAGCGGAGGTAACTTTGATATTGGCATGATGCGTATAAGTGTTTCCGCATATAAAATATCATTCCCTAGATAAAAATGGGAAGCGCCTTGTTCTCAATAGTAATGGTTTAGAATTTAATTGGAGGCGTTGAAAAACAATATTGCTAAACCATTTAAAATCATCTCAACTGATATTTATTTAAAGTTTGAGATTTAGACTCACTAGTATTGACAAGACACATCACCATCTTGGTTGTATAATTTGAAAATTATGCTCATAATTTAATATTTGAGCAAGTAATCTCGCAAACTTCAAGTTGCGAATAATAACACCATAAAATCATCTAGTAGATGTATCTATTAGATACAAATAATATACAGATGGTCAACATGGAGGGTGATGGGGCCCCATAAATCACCTTAAATAATTTTCAGAAATACAAGGAATTCAGTCCCGATTTTACCTAGTGAATGTCTACTGGTTTATATACCATGAAAACAAACATCACGTGAGAATTCATTATATTGAAAAATCTTCTGATTTTCAATAGATATTCTCATTAATAATTCACACCATATTGATCCGGGATGGTTTAACTGGTAATGCCAATCAATAAAATTTTTATGACATTGAACTTCTAGTTCAATATAGTACTTCTTCAAAAGTATCAACACTATAATATTACACAACATTAATATTCTAAAATTGTAAAATTGTGCTTCTTCAAGAGCAACAACACGATATTTTTTCTAGAATATTGATATGTATAAATTTATGCTTCTTCAAAAGCAGTCATAAAATATTCGTTTAATTAAGTTATGCTTTCCTTCAGTAATAAGCATTAGTTGATTAATTACTAATTTATATCACAATTTAATTATGTGATATGATATTTTTCGAGATATGTGCTTTTTCTAGAGCACAATAAAATATTATTTCGACTACTGCTCAATATTCTTATGGAATATAAAAATTATAACGTCATACTTTTTAGGAGCAATTAATATTCTTCTGGAATATTTAAATTGTAATGTTATGCTCTTCAGGAGCAGCTAATATTTTGTCGGAATATTATATGTTGTGCTTATTTAGAGGCAACAACAAATCATTATTCTAAAGTAAAGATTTGCTCTTTAGGAGCAATATTATGATATTCTATCTTATAATATTAGGCTCTTTGGTAGCAATTAAGATTCTATGGAATATTAATGTAATATAAATCTTTGCTTATTCTGAATCAACAATAAAATATTCTTCTAGAATATTTATATGTGAAGTTATATTATATTCGAGAAAAGCAACAATGTAATATTCTTCTGGAATATTATCATATTTGTGAATTTTAACTTCTTTACAAAATAACACAATTAACAATTAATCTTATTTAAGAATTGATAATACATTAGTAAACATGAAAATAATAGTGCATGTATATAAAAATAATTATATTTGTAGTCAAAATAATAGGTCAAGGCAATCACATGTAAATTGTTTACTATAAGGTTGATGCGTGCATTGAACAACACTTATGCATGGTTAAAATATTCAATTAAAAGAAAAAGATTCTTTTAAAAGAATAATTAGTAAAAGACAAATAACAATGCTGATTAATTTTATACTAGCAAAATCACGACATTTGTTTTTCTGAACTTTAATTATGTTATCATAATTTTACCACCTCATTAGTTAACTTCTCATCATAATATGAAATCCACATAGGTTAAAAGAGAGAGAGAGAGAGAGAGAGAGAGAGAGAGAGAGAGAGAGATATGCGGAAATTAAACCTCGTAATTGGCACCTTCCACCAATTGATCGTCCGAAAATTGTGAGATTGGAATCCAACTAATTTTCCACCAATATTTTCTTCCTCAAAGAAAAATCATGTTAGTTTACTCAGTTGGTTAGAGCCTCGTGCTGATAACGTGTTATGAAACTAGAAAAGTATAGAGAAAAAGAGAAGAGAAAAAGGGAGAGTCAAAACTCAAGTGTTAAATTTACTATAACAATGACCCTTATTTATAGGGTTCCAAAGAGAAGCTACAACCCGATTAGAATACACTTTCTTACGGAGTAAGTAGATAACTACGTAGACATCTAGATACAACTAAATAGTCATTTATCATTATCTATAATTTTACAACATATCTAACTTTTTTTTTCTAAAAATATTTTTTTTTTTTGTAGCACTTATTATTACATTAGTTACGTTTGATATTTTTAAAATTTAAAATGTTGAAAAATAATTATAAAATTTTAATATAAAATAAAATATGTAGTAAAATTATCACATTTTTTTTATTAAAATTTGTTAATAAACTTTCTCAAATAAATTAGTACAAATAACTGGGGCCAACCCAACTTTGAGAAAAAAAATGTATAAAGCTATGGGCCACGATAAACAAAGACTCAAACAACGTGATTTGAGTCCAAAGACTAAACCGTGGCCTTTGGGAGATTTACCTTCTAGAAAACTTGTCACGTAATAACCACTCCTTGGCCATTTGCGATTGCCCTCTTTTGGTATTATGCAATAGACAATACTATGTTAACGTAGATGTGACAAATTTCTCGATTGTTTCAATATATTCGAGTTTTATATCATTTTCGTGGTATTTATTTAGTAATTAAAATATTATTAAACAAGTTGTACACGATCATACTAATTAAAAGAAAAAATTAAGACAAATTCTTCATTTCGAATTTGGTGTTTCATACAGACAGTCGAGTTTAATTTATTATAAATTATCTCAAATCACAATATTAGCCTGGCTATGAATAATCATAAAACATTTTTATTCATTAGTTTTCAAGTTAAAACAACTTAAGAAAAAAGTGAAGTGTCAAAATATAATAATATTTTGGTGGAAGAAAATAGGACTTGTAGAAGACTTGGCATGTTGTTTTGGTCGTTTTGGGCAATAATGGATTAAGAGATTGGGCACATTGTAAAGATGATAGAGTGGATGATAAGAGATGCTGGTCCATACTAGTGACAAATCAACACACTCTTTATTTTAGAGAAAAATTTTGCCTTTACACATCAATAAAAGAAAAGAATTCCATAAATAATTTATGAAATTTAATATTTTTTTTTAGATTCATGCTTCTAAATTGTATGAGCTTAAACGTTATCACCAATTTTTGTGGATAGTAACATACTGCTTAACACAATCAAAATTACTCATATTTTGTATTATATACCATTCTATATTGCACTGTGCTTATTGATTTATTATAAGATATATGATATCATACTTCTTTGGTTCTGATATTTTACGAATTAGTGTATCTAGTCGTATTTTTGTCTGAATTGCTTTTTAAGCTCACATGTAACTGTACATTGTTGTCAAAACTTTTTGTTAACATTATGATGTGAATTTTAATATATATTTCGATAGAGTATTGACAACGAAATAATAGTTAAAAATTGATATATTCACTCACATAAAAGAAAATGGTGTCCCCTTTTCTCTCTCTCTCTCTTTCTATGCGTGCTTATTTGGTAAACAATGAATTTTATTAAGAGCTTGTTTGTTTGAGTTTTTGGCCAAGAAAATGGATTTTTTTGGGCTTGAGATTTTTTAGTTTTCAAAGTTGTTGAAGGTAAAATGACTATATTGCTCTTACTATTTTAAAATGAAATTGTGTTGATTAACGACAAAATAGTCATTTTACATTCAAAAACTTTGAAAAATAAAAAATTTCAAGCCTAAAAAACCCCATTTTTTTGCCAAAACTCAAACCGAACAAGCTGTATTGATAAAAATTATTGATTTTATAAAATATATAAATAAAAATAATATTTATTCAATTTATAAGTACAAACACCACAAAAAATGCTTCTTTCTCTCTCTCTCTCTCTCTCCTCTCCCATTTATACTTTTTTTTCAATCTCATTTATCAAAGGAAAAGTTTGCTCTTGCTATTTGTTTACTTTCATATTTGGTCGAGCTTCAAATCTTCATCATCTAAATTTTAAAATAAATAATCTTTTATTGATGAAAGTTAAATGTAAATAAATTACCTACTTTGACAGAAAAAATAAACTTTATTTTACTAAAATGTAAAAAAAATGTTATTTAAATATTATTAGGACAAAATGCTACTTAAAAATAACATTCTTTTTTAGACTTAGCCAAACATTATGGGGAAATAAGTCACTAACATATTAAAGATTAATAAATAAATTATATATTATATTTAAACAACTAGAAATGTCATATGTAACACTGTTCGTAAACAATTAAATATGCTAAATAGAAGTATCCATAATATTCGATCAATATAGACAACCAATAGAGAAATAGCAGTGATTGATCACAATTGAAATATACGTAATGAAAAATACTTCCAAACTTCAAATTTAATAAGTGTATCATCAAAAACATTTCTAGCGGCATAGTCTTACCAATGCCTCCCATCCCAACAATTGAGAGGATTTTGAATTTAGAAGGTGGTCCAAATGAGTCGATCCTTAATTTGCATCAAGTCATCATCAAATCCCACCATATCATTGTTCTTGCTAGAACCAAATTTTGATGAACAAGCAGGGAAAGTGTTCCTAGGAGTTAAATTTCAAAGCAAAACTTAAGAAATCAGTATTAGCAACAATGGTGGAAGAAAATATTTTCTGCGTGCTCTTTCATTCATTCAATGGAAGTTTTATACAATGCATGGATAATGATTTTTCCTTGTCATTCTACACTAGCTAATGACTATCTTACACGTATCAAACAATCTAACAAAGTCCCTAAATTCCGTGAAATGCATGAGGTCCATTGCAGCAGAACCAATCTGCAGAATGTATATTCAATATCGGTCCCTGATCTTTCCTTTTCAATCACAGTGGTCCCTGATCAATTGTTTAACGTTATTTAACATCCTCCCTCAAGCTGGAGGGGACTTTAGTCACTCCAAGCTTGCTTTTCAAATAATTGAATCTTGAATGAGATAAAGGTTTAGTCATTAAATCATTGTTTGATCAAATGATGGAATATATTTAATTTCCAACTCTTTCTCCAACACTTTGTCTCTAACAAAATGAATATCCAATTCAATGTGCTTTGTGCGAGCATGGAACACTAGATTTGATGCAAGAGTACTAGCACTTTGATTGTCACACCATAGCACTGGTTTTTCTTCTTGAGCAAGTTTGATTTCCCCAAACAATGACTGCAGCCAAGAAATCTCAGATGTAGCTTGAGCTAAGGCCCTATACTCAGATTCTGTACTCGACCTTGACACAACATGTTGTTTCTTAGATGACCATGCCACTAAGTTATCACCATGATATATACAATATCCTGCAGTTGATCTTCTATCATCAGGACAAGAGGCCCAATCAGCATCATCAAAGCCTCTCATATCAGTCTTCTCACTTCTTTTGATCCATAATCCTTGTTTTAGAGTGCCCTTAAGATATCTGAAGATTCTTTTTACAGCTTTCCAATGTATATCAGTGGGACACTGCAGGAACTGACTCATTTTATTTACTGCAAAGGATATATCAGGCCTAGTGTAACATAGGTACTGTAATCCTCCTATTGCACTTCTGTATCTGCTTGGATCATTCAGTGGTTGTCCATCTTCTTTAGACAAGATCTTCCCAACAGCCATTGGTGTTTCTCGATGGATTCAAGTTTTCATAATCAAATCTCTTCAATAGTTCTAAAATATACCGAGTTTGTGTCAAGTGCATACCAAGATCATGTTCGTGGTACTTCAATTCCCGTAAATTGATGTAATGCTCCCATGTCTTTTAGTGCAAACCTCTTGTTCAACTTCAGATGAATTCTTGAATTACTTCATTATTATTCCCGCCACTACAATATCATCAACATATATCAAGGTGAAGATAACGATCTTATCTTTCAGAGAGGAAAAATAGTAAAGTGTCGACTTTTGATTGTTTGAAATCCCAATCCGAAGTACCCCTTCAAGCTTTCATACCAAGCTCTAGGTGCTTGTCTCAATCCATACAAGGCTTTGTCAAGTTTGCGGATGTGTGAAGGTTTGTCTTTATCAATAAAACCCTCCGGTTGAACCATGTATACTTCTTCCTCTAACTTCCCATTTAGAAATGCATTATTGATATCCACTTGCCTTACTTCCCAGTCTCTTGAAACAGCTAATGATAGAATTACCCTTAATGTTGAAGCTTTGATTACTGGACTGAAGGTCTCATGGAAGTCTACATCCTGAGTTTGCAAAAATCCTTTAACAACTAATCTTGCTTTGTGCCTTTCCACATTGCCTTCTGAATCATACTTCAGTTTAAATATCCATTTGTTGCCAATGATTTTATAGTCATCTCGAAAATGGTACAAGTCTCCATGTTTTGTTATTAATCGATGCATCATACTCACCTTCATGGCGACCCTTCCATTTATCACTTAACATGGCTTCCTTCACAATCGCTTTTGGTTCTAGATCTCTGCCTTCACCGGGGTCATCTTAGTGTCCAATTGTTTCTCGATATAAGCTTTTGGTTTGAATATACCTACCTTCCCTCTAGTTATCATAGGATGATGTCCATCACTTAAAATAGTACCTCTATCTTTATCAACTGTTTGGTTAGGTTCAATGTCCATTTCTTGCACTCTTGCTCCGTAATTATCACATTCTAAAGGCACTTGATGATTGGACTCATCAATTGAAGAATCATCAGCAGGTTGAGTAGCATTCGAAGTTCTATATCGCTTGAATATGAGTGGACATCTTCGAGTTGTTATGAGGATAGAAAGGTAGATTGCAAAGAATGACATCCGGTTTGTTGTTAATCGTGAAGTCTTTTTGTTCAAAAACCGCACTCAAAAGGAAAGATTGATTCATCAAAGATCACATGTCTAGACACATAGATTTTTCCAAAGAGAGCTAAGACATTTGTGTGTGTGGCCACTAAACCCAAGGAACACACACCTTGTTGAATGAAAACTAAATTTGTTCTTTTGGTAGGGTCTAAGACAAGGGTAACATGCACATCCAAAAACTTTAAGGGATCTGTAATCAACATTTTTTTTGTATAGTATTTCAAAAGGAGATTTTTCATTTAATATAGGAGTGGGTAGTCTATTTATGATAAAACTGGCTGTTTGAAATGCTTCCCACCAATAGTGTAGAGGCATCTTTGCTTGTGCAAGTAAGGTCAGTCCCATCTCAGTGATATGTCTGTGTTTTCTCTCGGCTCTACCATTCTGGGCTGAGGTATAAGGACATGAGTATCTTAGATCTATTCCATGGTGGGCAGCAAGGTTTTTAAGTGATCTGTATTCACCTCCAAAATCAGATTGAAGTGTTTTGATTTTCCTGTCAAATTTATTCTCAACAAGATTTTTGAATTGGGTAAAAACACTAAGGACCTCAGACTTAGCTCTAAGTGGATAAATCCATGTGAATCTACTATGATCATCAAGGAATATAATGTAATATTTGAAGCCATTTGTTGAAGTTATGGGTCTTGGACCCCGACATCGCAGTGAAGAAGTTCAAGTGGTCGAGTGGCATGTGATTTAGACAGTTTGTAAGGCAAGGAATGAGATTTACCAAATTGACAAGATTCACAGAAAACTTTAGATTTATTAAAGCAGAAATTTCCATTACAGAGTTTGGCAATCCTTGACATTACATTATCAGATGGATGTCCTAATCTTCTATGCCAAATACTCCATTCTTTTACAGACTTTTGTGACTCACTAGAACTAGATTCTGTGACAAAACAACTGCTGCTGGAGATATTTGAGTGGCTAGGCTCTTTTGGAGAGAAAGACTCTTTAATTTGGTTTGGAAGATTCAACTGATATAGTCCCTCATTTAGATTCCCCTCCAGTATGATATTCTTCGTTTGATTGTCCTTCACAAAGCAACAATTGGAGTGAAATTCCATAAACACATTATTATCAGATGTAATCTTAGAGACACTCATCAGATTCTTTTTAATGTCAGGGACAATCAGCATATTTTTCAACATAAGCAATTTATTGTCCAAAGCAGGAAATTGAGTGCATCCAATATGTGAGATATTCAAAGATTTACCATCTCCTATTGTTAGTGTATTCTTACCACCATATTCCTTAGTAGTTTGGAGATTGTCCATGCTCCCAGTTACATGGTGACTTGCACCAATGTCTGCAAACCATGATGTGTCAGCAACTGTGTTTGGAGATGCAATATAAGCTGAAGGAGAGTTTTTCTACAACTGAGTTGGTCTACTTCCCATGTATCTTTCATCATATCAGTTGTAACATTTTTCGGTTGAATGATTACTCAATCCATGATTGACGCTCTTTCTTTTCGTTTTGCCTATAGTTTCGCCTCTTCCTCCGCCATTTCCTCTGTGATAAGATCCTCTTCCTACATATCCAGCCTTCTACCACCTCTGTAGCTATTGGTTTTGTGAACAAAATTCACCGAGGAATTAGCCAAGTTCGTGGAACTCATTTCGCTTTTAATGGTGTTAAGATGTTCAAGTCTACTCTCATAGGTCATAAGGATGATTGAATTTCATGCGAGGATATTGATTCTCTCACGCTAATTTGAACCACTATAGGTGTATAATCATCATCAAGTCCGGATAAAATTTGTGTGACTAAATCGGTTTGGGAGATTACCTTCCTACTGATCTCCGCATTGTCGACAAATGTTTGATTGTACTCAGTCTTGGTCTATGCTCATAGCTCCTTTCTGGTCCTTTGAAGTTCACTTTGGTGAGGAAAATTATCCTTGATCCGCTCATTATCCCATAGCTTTCCTCAATGGCACCATAGCTTACTTGAGCTAGTAGATCCCATGACTCTCATGGCAATCTCACGGTGACATTGAGGAGTATAACCACCCACCCATCAATAGTCGATCGGTAGTCATCCATTTGTTGTACTGGGTCTCGATTCATCTCAAGCAGATGGTCGTGGCATTTTCTTGATCTGAAACTCAATGGTTTGAACTGCAATGAATTCTGGTTGACACACCTTTGTCCCCAGAATGAATCCTTCAAGGTTGTGACCACGGATGATGGGCATCACCATGTTCTTCCATAGCAAGAAGTTGTTTTTGTATAGTTTTACTGCTGGTGTTTGGGTAAGATTCACTCCAAACGGTGAAGAATGGTTACCTCCCAACAATGGAGATACCACAGAACTTGAGGCTGAATTATGTGTTGAATTGGTGTTAGCCATGTAGGGCTCTGATACCAAGTTAAATTTCAGCAAAAACTTAAGAAATCAGTATTAGCAACAATGGTGGAAGAAAATATTTTCTGGCGTGCTCTTTCATTCATTCAATGGAAGTTTTATACAATGCATGGATAACAGATTTTTGCCTTGTCATTCTACACTAGCTAATGACTATCTTACACGTATCAAACAATCTAACAAAGTCCCTAAATTCCAGGAAATGCATGAGGTCATTGGCAAGAACCAATCTGCGAGAATGTATATTCAATATCGGTCCCCGATCTTTCCTTTTCAATCACAAAGGTCCCCGATCAATTGTTTAACGTTATTTAACACTAGGTGGCGAATTTCTCGTCGTTCTTCTCCTTCATGTTCGCTACCTGTTCTAAAATGGAATCAAGATCTTGTATTACCTTCTGTAAGTTCCGATATTTCTTCGCCAAATTGTGACGCCTAAACTCCATGCACTTCTCGCAGTGATTTCTAGATTCTGATATAATCTGATCAGATGTATCAATCTGGGATTCAATTATATCTTCTCGCTTCATATGCCGCCACTCTAATTCTTCCTTCTAGAAATGATAGCAAGAATCTAACCTTTTCAAGGAGAGATATTCCGGTTTGCTCTTCATGTTGATGAAGAACCCGACATTGATCACCAGGATCATGCAGATCTGTTCTAGTGTTTGAGTAAGTGAAAGTAGAGAAGCATAAGCCATCTAGGATCTCTCCCAACGCACACAAACACAAGATTGAAGCATATTATCAATGATGAAAAATTGAGATAAATGATAACTCAGAATAAGCTTTGCACCCAATTTCCGGATGATATTTCTTTGTCATCTAGGATCTCTTCTTTACTTTTTTGTCAAAGTAAATAGAATCAAATTCCCTAACTTTTTTCTACCAAAAACTGAGTACTAATTATTACACAAATTTAACCATTAAGTTGATATAACACAAAAATATATAAGCAAAAGTTGATAAAATTAAATTCAATGAATTTACAACAAAATATAGAATTATAACTTTTGCAATTGAATACACCATTTTCTCCCCACCACTTTTACTGTTTCCGGGATTCTTTTTCTTCTTACAGAATTCAAATATCAGTGGGAAATTAGCTGGACATCTTTATGGTTCATTTTTGCAACCTAAATTATTCTCTGATATCAGTGGGAAATTAGCTGGACATCTTTATGGTTCATGTTGCAACCTAAATTATTCTCTGAGGTTTCAAAATTCCTAGATAGATTTATGCTATCTCAACAAACATAAATCAAATGCCAAATAAACAATTTCAACTCATATTTTTGTATTTATTGTTGGGAATTTACATGAATTCCTCGTGTTGCCCACAAGATTTTGCTTAGAAAAAAATTATTTTATACTATATGAAAAATTGTTGCAATCATATAGAATTATCCAACTCCCAAACCCTCAACTACCGTAGGACGAATATACTCTTTACCACACCCCTAATTTCTACTCTTTGTACAAACAACAAAGAGAACAAGAAAAATCTAGGATGCTAAGTTTATTTTCCTCTAAAAAAACCCTCAAGCCACGTGTGAAAAATATCATGGAACAATCTAATTTTGACTAAACTAAGATAGAGAATTCATTCTAATTAATAATTCTATTTTGTTCCCAATTTAAATATATATGTTGTAAAATTATAGATAATGATGAATGACTATTTAGTTGTATCTAGATGTCTATGTAGTTTTCTACTTACTCCAGGAGAGTGTATTCTAATCAAGTTATAACTCCCTTTGGAACCCTATAAATAAGGGTCATTGTTATAGTAAATTTACAGACTTGAGTTTTGACTCTCTCTATTCTCTTCTCTTTTTCTCTCTACTTTTCTAGTTTCATAACACGTTATCAGCACGAGGCTCTGACCAACTGAGAGAAAAGCAAAACATTCGGCCAAGACATTCTATTCATTAAAAGGAAAAAAGAAAAAGGAAAAGGGGGAGAGAAGCAAAACATTTGGCCAAGACGTGACCATAAAGAAAAGAAGAGTTTGTAGCCCAAATACCATTTCCCAAAGCAGCAGGTATTCTTTTTGTTATAGTACAGTGGTTGAATGATTTTTATATTCCAAATCTAATATGCAACTGAGGCATGAGTATGTTATCATCAATCAATATGTTATTTAATAGTTAAAATAAAGTAATGATTATGTTTTAAATTTGTCATAATTTTACTTAACTATGTACAATCACAAGACGATGTTAATGTATGTTGAATCTGATGATTCATATAATAATTTACAATAGTGTCAATCCTAGCCAATTCTAATTATCCATGATTGTATATTCATTACTTTCAAAATTCACATTCTCTCCTTATTTATGTAAATTCCATAATTTTGGATTCTTTTCTTTTTCCTTTATAGAAACTTTTGCATAAATTTTATATTGATATATCATACTATTGCTCCTGAAGAGCGTATATTTATAATAATATGTTGTTGTTTATGAAGAAACACAACGTTAATAATTTGACAGAGTCACACTCTAACATATAAATATTCTAGAAGAATATTTTGTTGTTACTTAAGAATAAGTAAAAATTTATATTACATTAATATTCCAGTAGAATATTAATTGCTCCGGAAGAGCCTAATTTTATAAGATCATTGAATTAAATATTGTCGCAAACCCGAAGTTCGTTAATCCAATTTTTTTTTTTTTTTTATATATTTTGATATGTTTAGATCATTTAAATTTCAGACATGGCGACAATAGTCACGTACATATTATACATGCATCCTTGAAGGAAAAATACAAGAATGATGAAACAAATATTAAGTTATTCATTTTTTAATTTGTACTACACAAATATTGGTACAATTAAACAAGTACTATATTGAACCAGAAGTTCAATGTCCTAAAATTTTATTGATTGGCATTACCGATTAGACTATCCCGGATCAATATGACGTGAATTATTAATGAGAATATCTATTGAAAACCATAAAATTTTTAATATAATGAATTCTCACGTAATGCTTGTTCTCATTGTATATAAACTAGTAGACATTCACTAGGTAAAATCGGGACTGAATTCCCTACATTTCTGAAAATTATTTAAGGTGATTTATGGAGCCCCATCACCCTTCATGTTGACCATCTATATATTATTTGTATCTAATAGATACATCTATTAGATGATTGTATGGTGTTATTATTCGTAACTTGAAGTTTGTGAGATTACTTGCTCAAATTTTAAATTATGAGCATTATTTTCAGATTATACAACTAAGACGATGGTGTGTCTTGTCAATGCTAGTGAGTCTATATCTCAAACTTTTAATAAATGTTAGTTGAGATGGTGTTGAATGGTTTAGCAATATTATTTTTCAACGCCTCCAATAAAATTATAAACCATTACGATTGAGAACAAAGCGCTTCCCATTTTTGTCTTGGGAATGCTATTTTATATGCAGAAACACTTATATGCATTATGCCAACATCAAAGTTACCCCGCTATAGTTAGCTTATGGTCGAGCCTAATATTATCCATCTAATGAATTTTTTATAGTGCAATATATGTACAATCGGTCCACCATAGTGCACTGAGATGGGCTTTGAAAAATGTTGAGAATACATGTTTAGTATAGAACATTATAAAATATCTTAAATCCTAATGGGTGATATTTTATAATATGGTTTTTTGAATGTCATTTTGATAAGACAGTTTTCTCAACATTAGGGGAGAGAAATTAACTAGCTGGAAAGAATACATGAAAATGCAAGATGTTATATTTTCTAAATCCTTGCGCAAGACAATATGAACCAGAAGTTCGACAAATAACTCATTTGTAAGTTATACAATTGACAGATACATTTACTGACCAAAGAGATTAAATCAAATCTCATATACCAGCTCTAAATGCTCCAATTTATATTAACGTCCTTGAAGGACAATCCATTACCATTATATCTGGTAAATTAATGACACGCCTGAAGCATGGTGACATTTGATTTCAAAAAAAATTCTCAAATTTAAAATGGAGCCAATTATAAAGATGGTCCTATTGAGGAGGTGTATACTCTTGGAAAGTATATAGACATAACTAATTATAAAACCTCAGAAGAGGTTCAGCCAGCTGAAATAATAAAACGAAAAGATCTCTTAAGTTATGTCATTATGTGAAAGAAATGGATTCAAAAATAAATGTTGTTGACAACACTTTTGCATATAAAGAAGCGCTTCATATTATGAAAGGTCGCAAGGATATTGAAAGAAATCTGTCAAAGAATAAATCTGCCAAATAAAATGATGCAATCCAAGTAAATTGAACTGACTAGAGAAACCTAAAGTTTCTGGACCTATAGTCGGAGCACCTAAAGGTGTATATTTATGCGAAAAGGAAATGGGAAAATGAAGTCATAACATGTAATGTACGACTTTTAACATTATGAATTTCGCAAAGACTTATGTAAAACAATCATAAGTTGATATCTTGTTAGTCTGTCAATGAATGACATATATGCATATAATGAATATTGTTATAACCAACTCATCTAGCATGACTAATAAAAAAATGTATATAAATCTCTGGAGGATTTAATATGCCTGAAGCATATACTTCAACTTTTCGAGAACTCAATCGATCAAAGTACAGATCTGAACTAATATTATAATGAGGGAGAGTAAATACGCATTGTACTCTTTTCCTTGATTGAGGTTTTGTCCCATTGGGTTTTCTTGGCAATGTTTTTAATGAGGCAATTTCCATGGCGTATTAAAAGAATTATGTACTCTTTTTCCTTTATTATGATTTTTTCTCACAGGGTTTTTTTCTAGTAAGGTTTTAATGAGGCATATTCTTTGTGTAAATGACATCCAATTGGAAGTTGTATAAATATTATAGTTATGGATGTCCATAACCTACAAAACTTTTTACCATCATCATGACCTTATGGTTATACTACCGTGTATTATAAATTGTATATGAGACCCCTGAAGGGAACAACGACAAGATCTATTTTTAATGTAACATCAGACCATCATGCTGATTACAGTCAACCAGAGATAGTGTATGAAGATGATATTGCTAGAGGTTATAACATGGAGCACATTTCACCAGAATTGTTTTATACAAATTTTAACAAGATTGCGACATTGAAGACATTGACGCACAAGATATAGATAGCTCGATACAAGTTTTTTTTTCATTGATTGAAATCAGTTAGAGTAGCTGTACTCTTTCTCCTTCGCTCAGGTTTTGTCCCACTGGATTTTCCTGACAAGGTTTTAATGAGTCAGCATTTGAGTACTCCAATTTTTGATAATTTTTCTTTCTATTGGTATTTTTGTCCCATTGGGTTTTTGCCAAATAACGAACAAGTTATTGTGTAATAAGCCATTCAAGGAAGAGTATTGTAAAATTATAGATAATGATGAATGACTATTTAGTTGTATCTAGATGTGTATGTAGTTATCTACTTACTCCAGAAGAGTGTATTCTAATCAAGTTGCAACTCCCTTTGAAACCCTATAAATAAGAGTCATTGTTATAGTAAATTTACGCACTTGAGTTTTGACTCTCTCTATTCTCTTCTCTTTTCTCTCTACTTTTATATATATATATGTGTGTGTGTGTGTGTGTGTGTGTGTGTGTGTGTGTGTGTGTGTGGAAGCTTAATTTAAAATAATACAAATAAATCAATTATTTATATTATTTGTCCATAAGGAATATATGGAAGTTTAATTTCAAATAATATAAATAAATCGATTATTTATTTTATTTGTCCAAAAGAAATATATGCGAGTTTGATTTCAAATAATACAAATAAATCAATCATTTATTTTATTTGCCCAAAGGAATATATGAGGCTAAACCCAATCCTTGAACCCATGGCCTACGTGCCCATGGGCTATGAGCTCTCCGACAGTGTCGATTTGACACAATGGCACACACATGTTTGATACTATTTATATGATTGATTTTGTTTAATTATGTAACGATAGATTAGGACATACATGTATAAGTACTGTGAAAAGAATAATCAAATTTAGATTGCTTTCATGTGATATTAATAAGTCAACTAAATGTGAAGTTTGTATTAAATCTAAAATGACTAAGAAATCATTTGGTAGTGTATAATTTCATTGTACTTGAATTTGTTCATTCCAATATATGTATATTAAATGGTATGTTAACAAGAGGAGAAATAAATATTTCACAATTTTCATAGATAATTATTCTATATTTACTTATTTTTATTAGTTGAAGTATAAAAATTAGGCTTTTAATATGTTTAAAGCTTATAAAGATGAAGTAGAAATTCAATTAGGAAAGAAGATTAAAATTTTTTGAAGCGATAAAGGTTATGAGTACATGAATTTAATATTTTTGTGAATAGCATGGCATAATTTATTAATGCACCGAGAATACCTGAACAAAATTAATTGGCTCAAAGAAAGGATAGGACTTTCTTAAAGATGATAAATTTTATGTTATTGCATGCTAAATTAAGTGGGACATCTTCAGTACCTTTTCGTTCTTTATTTGCTCCCAAGTGTTACTTGTCTTGTCTATTCTATTTTAGAAGTTGAAACACTTATCCAAACAATGTTCTTACATGGATGTACGTTTAATAGTTTATCCTACGAAGATGAAGAGTTGGCCGCGAGCTACATTCCTTCGCAGGTTTCCGTACTTAACCGAAGCTGCATTCCTTTGCGGGTTTCGAAACTCTGACAAGGTTTCTGGGGTCATATAAGTGTAGATGGTCAATATTTTGCATATAAGTGAAGATGGTCAATATTTTCCACTTTGCAATTCTCTAACGAAGTTATCGAGGTAGGCTTGGCCGAGGCCTTATCATCGAGGATGTTCTTCGCTAATCACGACCCTTAAACCTGGCTGGTGCACTTGTGGTGGCGAAGGCTGGACTTATAACTTCACATTTCTTGGAAGGCATTGACCGTGAAGGGTTGCTATTTATGTCATTAATACTTCCCAAGGTTGGCACCGATGGTGCACTCGGCCTTTACATTTTTCCGGGTAACAGGTTCCATTATTGCATAGGCGTGTTGAGGCATACGTGGCGCATGCCAGTCCCCAAGCACATTAATCGCCATGCTCATCAAGAGTTTTTTTAATGTTTTGCCTTTTACGCACACCTTTTTCCCAAATGGTTCGAGATATTGATGTTCCTAATCAATAGCCGGATCGAGCGCTGAGCCTATATATACCCAAAGAACATTTCATTTCCGTTTTCACTTTCAAAAATTTCCCAGAATTCAATTGTCAAAGAAACCCTTTCTTGTAAACGGATCTCATTGATGGCTAAGTACGCTTTCACAAATATCCTAGCCTTGAACATTGATGAAGATGGGGACGATCTTGGAATACGACCTTGCCTCCATTTTCTTCAACCTTGGGTATGGTGCCAAAACCAGCTGTGAACGTCTTTTCTCATTCTCTCATCCAAAAACCTCTGTTTTCTTTACAGACTGTCAAACATGAGGACAATGGAAAGGGGGTTGCCATAGAAGAGGGTGAGGCTCATGGGCAGAAGAGGAGTGCAACACCCACAGGAGATGAGGATATTATGAGAGATGTAAAGAGGACTAGGCTAGTTGGATGGTCGATTCCTTCTCAGAGAGATGAAGGCCGGACTCCTCCTCCCATGTTCTTCGATAGGACCAAGTACATCAAAATTGGGTCCCGCCAGGACGAGTTGGACCAATTGGTTCTAGAGATGCTCCCAGTCCCCTCTATTATGGTGGCGGTTTTCATCCACAACTATTGGACTTTCTCTTGGATAAATACGTCTAAGCGAACAACTCTACTGGAATTGGTAAAAATGGCAAAAATGAATATCACCCGAAGTCATGTACTGAACTACGAGCCAACGTGTTGGCTAGATTCGAGGAGTCAAAGGTCAGAAGATCTGAGAATACTGATGATTTGAGGGACGTGGGCTCCGAGAATGCCAAGTTGCACTCGAAGAACAAAGCCCTCCATTCAAAGCTCGAGCTCAACGAGAAGAGTAGGCAACAGGCTGAGTACAGGACATTGAAAGCTCAATCAATCTAAGTAATTGTTGACAACGCCTGAAGAAGAACTGAGCAGAAGCTTAAAGTGTACAAAGAAATGTCCTCACGCAGCATAAGTAGTTGATCGAGGCAATGGCGAGAACTTACGAAGGTCGAGGAACAGTTAGCTAGGTTAGGGACCCTACTTGTGCCGACCCTGAAGAAGTTGCGGGGTTGTAGGACTTATCCCTTATGTAGTTTCGTCAATTCTGTAATTACCATAAGTTCATTAATGAAGAGAAATTACCTTCCAATCTGTTTTTTTTTTTTTGTTCAAGTGTTCTTACTTTTCTTTTTCTTTTCCTCAACAAGTATGCTTTCTTAAATGTTCTTTCCTTGTATTAGTACACGTTAGGCGCTTTACCCATTAACTTTAGGAGTTGGTCGCGAACTAAACTCCCTTACTGCCTCGTTTTTTGCCAGGATTAGTATGCGTTAAGTAGTTTACCCAGCGAGTTGAAGATTTGGCCGTGAACCACACTCCCTAGCTACCTCGTTTATTGCTAGGATTAGTACGCGTTTAAGTAGTTTACCGTGCAAGTTGAGGTGTTGGCCGCAAACTCCCTCACCACCTTGTTTATTTTTACTTTACTTGTGTCTGCACGTGTTTAAGTTTTTACCCAGGGAGTTGAGAAGTTGACCGCGAACCACACTCCATCGCTGTCTCGTTTATTTTTACTTTACTTGTACTTGTATGCGTTAAGTTTTTACCCAGAAAGTCGAAGAGTTGGCCGCGAACCATACTTTCTCGCCGCCTCATTCTTCATGAGTCCAACTGAGCTTTGACTTGAAACCAACTGAGCTTTAAGGAGTTATACGAGAAAGCTTTGACTTGAAACCAACTGAGCTTTAATTGAATATGACTACCTTTGAACAAAATTGGAAACAAAACTGATATGCTACTCAGCGTTAATAAATGAAAAGGCTATTGGTAGTACGAGCAAAGGTGAATGATGTTCCAGTGATGCTTTTTTTTTTCCCTCGGAGTCTTCTAACTCTTAGGTCACGAGCCAAATTACCTCAATGATCTTATACGGTCATTCCTAAGTGGGCCTAAGGGTTCTAGCTCCAATCTCTCTGTTAGCTTGGAATACCTTCTTTAGGACGAAATCGTTGACTTGGAAGCCACTCCTCCTGACTTTAGAGTTATAGTACCTAGCCATTTTTGATAGCCCAAGAATAACTAACCAAGATGGGGTGAATTGGTTTTCTCAAACTTTTTCGAAAAATATTCTCAAAATGATATTTAAGAAATAAAAATTAATTCACAAAAATATAAGCACAATATAAGTAAATAAAAGAGAAGAGAGAGTGCAAACGATTTTTATGGAGGTTTGATCCAACCAATGATCTACGTCCCCCGTTACCGAGCTTTTCAACACGAGCTTTTCAACACGAGCGCGGCCTTTCCACTATTTTGATTGACTTATGGTGCAATCCAAACCCTTACAATGTATCCGGTGACTTACAAACAAAGAGCACCGATCCTTATACAATATTGAGCTTTCAAGGGACCTCAATATGATCCAAAAATATAAAGAGATTGATTTGAGTATTTCTCTCTAGATGAATGATAAATACAAGTTTAACTCTAAGAGAGACTAACACTTCAATGAATAGCAATAGATGAGGAAAGCTCAAGTGTTAGAAGAAAACTTTGTTGAGGATGATGAATCAAAAGTTTGATTTAATCAAACAAAGTTTTTTCAATAAGAGATATTGAAGATATAAATGCAATGAAGCTTTGAATGAAGTTTTTCAATATGATTCTCTCTATAAATGCTCTTGTAAGTGTTATATAATGATAATAAATGAAGTGGTATTTATAGAGATGAATTTTCGTATCTTTCTGTTGAAACGGATGACCAAACGGTCGATCAGTCAGATTGGTCAGAACTAGCTGTTGAACTGCAAAAAAATCAGAACGGACACTTTTTGAAAAAAGACGTTCAAACGGTTGACCGGTTTAAGTCAAACGGTCGACCGGATCAACCGGTTTACCAAACAGATTGTCCGTTTCCACAGTTTTGAAAATTTGATTTTTGGCTTTGATCAAACTATTTTTATGCAAGTGATAAAAAATATTTTTGAGCTTTCGTTCATTTAATTGCTAAGGATTAAAGAGTTAATACCTTTACAATTTTATCTAGAAATTTATTCTTCAATCTTGATCTTCAAATCTTGAATTTCGGATTTTGAGATACTTTAACTCTTGTATTGATTTTGACTTTGATCTTGACATTGCATGAGAGTTCGATTTGTAGCGCTTTGAATTTTACTTGAAAATAGATTGTTAGTAAACATAACCAATTTGTTTGTTATAATCAAAACATTAAGGTTTAAAGTTAACCATAGGTCAACAATTTCCCCCTTTTTGATTATGACAAACAATGTGAGAATATAGAATAATGAGATAGAATAAATCATATATATTCCCATTTCTTTTTCAAGTAAACATGATTTGATGAATTTGTATTAAATGATATCAATTTCATTTGATTTGCCAATTTCATCACATCTCATATATTTCAGATTCATCTCACATTACATACACATCACATATTTTCCAAATTTATCTCACATCACATATTTTCCCCCTTTTGACATAAACAAAAAGGCAAAGGCAAAACATTAAGGTTTAAGATATATTCCCCCTAAATGAAACAAAATATGGCATTCATTGATAAAATTGAAATCTAAAAACAAGCATAGTTCTAAGATACATAAATGAAAGCTAGAACATAGGATTGTTTTCAAAAACATAGATACAAAAACAACAAAAACAAAGGAAATAAGCTAGGTCTCTGGTGGCGGATGCGGAGGAAGCACGGCATCAAGATGAGACTGAAGATCTCGGAGCAATGAAGTCATGCCGTCAACCGAATGTTGGAGAGTCTCCACGGTATGGTGTAGACTCTCGACCGAAGAGGAAAGTGAGTCGGTCCGTCCATGTAGTAAAGTAAATTGGTCCTCGTTGAGGCCGGAGGTGGAGGACGACGGCCGTTGTGATCTTTGTCGCGGTGGGGACGGAAGAGGAGCATCTTCGTCATCATGTATATCTTTCCCCTCGAAGGGTAGAGTGGAGGGTCCCGACTCTTCATCAAACCCCTTTGACTTTGCCATCCATTGACTGTTTTCCTTTACAATTTTCATCCGTTTGAGCGTAAGGATATTGATGGTGTTGGTGGCTTTGGGAAGGAGAGTCACCGAATCACGAAAGGAGATGTCAAAGTGTTGTAATATTTTGGTAAGAATCATTCCATAGGGAAGCGCCTTAGCTCTAGTGCCGCTAAGAACGCAGGCATATGTTGGATCATTATGTATGGAAAGTCGAGCTTACGTCCACGGAGGATAGAGTCGAGCACGAAGACATCAAAATGGATAACCTCATCCAAATGACCCTTTCGAGGGACAATTATGTGGGCGATGATGTTATGGAGGACACGACATGGAAGAGTGAGTTGATTTGTGCTAAGACGTATGGCAGCCTCAAAATGCTTGCCGGTGACGTTACAACATGCTTCGACCGGATCATACTCGGTAGTGTGAGGAATTGTTTTGGTGGTATAGAGACTCATACCACCATCCTCAAGATGAAGAATGGAATGAATAAGATCTTGAGTGACCTTAATTCGCTTGTTTCAAGAAAGGACGAAATACCCAACCCTGGAGAATAAACCATATTTTTGTAGAATTCTTTGACAATGGAGGGGTAGACATTATCATTTAAGGTAAGAAGAGGAACCCAACCCATACCCATAAAAAGATTTTCAATGTTGAATGATGGTGCATCGTGCGTGAAAGAGGCAAGGTCGACATTCTTACCCATGTGGACGGGACACCCATCTATTCGTTTGGATTTAAGGTCCTCTTCTTCGGAGGAGGATGGTGGAGAAGGTTGCCTTTCCCTCCTAAGACGTTTGGCAGCCATTTTCATCCGAGGCATGTTGTTAGAAATCGGATTTGGATGCTAGGGTTAGGTTCGTCCGTTTGAGATGGAATGGGACGATTTCGTGGATAAAAGTTGGGAATTTTGCGGTTTGAAGTGTGGAATTGATATGGGTTTGTGATTTTGATCACAAATTTGAAGAATTTCAGAGAGATTTGATGAATGGGAAGAGATTGAGAGTGAAAAACGAGGGTTCGCTCGAAGTTGGAATGAAGAAATTTGAAAATTTTCAAACTTAAAACCCCGATTTACGCTTAGACAGACGGCATCGAAAACTAAGACGGTCGACCGTTTGGTTTAAATTTTGATGTTCAACTCTCTGTTCGAGACGGATGAGAAGACGGATGATTATGCGGTCGTCCGTGTAAATTCATACGGATGTCCGTTCATGTGAAACGGTCAACCGTTTAAACTTTTCAATTTTAGCAAAAGTCTCTGCTTAGACGGATGATAAATCGGATGATCAGTTGGGTCATCCGTTTAACTTCAAACGGACGTCCATATTGAATAACGGTCGTCCAGTTGGACAGATTTTCACAAATTGTACCAAAATCATTGATTTGGTCCTTTGATAAATGATTTTAAAACATTTTTGTCATATAAAATGCAATCAATTATAGGAAACATAAAGATTTAGTCACATATTTCACATTCATCAATTATACCTAAACTTCGTCGAATGTATGAAAATCTTTCAAGAGCTAATGGTTTTGTGAGAATATCGGCCAATTGTTTTTCGGTGTTTACAAACTCTAAATTTATATCTCTCTTTTGTGCATGGTCTCGTAGAAAGTGATGTCTAATCTCGATGTGCTTGGTACGAGAATGCAAAACGGGATTTTTAGATAAGTTGATCGCACTAGTGTTATCACACATAATAGGAACTTTGTCAAATGAAATGTGATAATCATTTAGAGTTTGCTTCATCCATAGGATTTGAGCACAACAACTAGCGGCGGAGATATACTCGGCTTCGGCGGTTGACAAGGCAACGGAATTTTGTTTCTTACTAAACCATGAAACTAAAGCAAAGCCTAGAAATTGGCACGTTCCACTAGTACTTTTACGATCAATGGTGCAACCGGCCCAATCGGCATCCGAATAGCTAAGTAAATCAAAATGAGTTTCTTTGGGATACCAAAGACTTAAAGATCTTGTTCCACTAAGATAACGAAAAATGTGTTTTACGGCACTAAGGTGGGAATTCTTAGGATTAGATTGATATCTAGCACATAAGCATACACTAAACATAATATCGGGTCTACTAGCAGTTAAATAAAGAAGGGATCCTATCATACCTCGATATTTTGTTATATCAACGGAAGTACCTTGCTCATCTTTATCTAGTTTGATTGATGAGCTCATTGGAGTGTTCATAGGCTTCAATTCTTCCATTTCAAACTTTTTGAGCATATCCAAGATATATTTGGTTTGACTAATGAATATTCCATCATTAGTTTGTTTGATTTGAAGACCAAGAAAGAACTTGAGTTCACCCATCATGCTCATCTCAAATTCCCTACTCATGCACTTAGAAAATTCTTCACATAGGAAATGTTAGTAGCACCAAAAATGATATCGTCAACATAAATTTGAACAACTATCATATCATTCTTTTTGTTTTTATAAATAATGTTGTATCCGCTTTACCCATTAAAAAACCATTTGATAAGAGAAATTTACTTAATCTCTCAAACCATGCTCTAGGAGCTTGTTTTAAACCGTAAAGGGCTTTTCTAAGTTTGAAAACTTTGTCCGGATACTTATGATTTTTAAAACCGGATGGTTGCTCAACAAAAACTTCTTCTTGAATGACTCCATTCAAAAATGCACTTTTGACATCTATTTGAAAGAGAGTAAAATTCTTATGACAAGCAAAAGCAAGAAGCATGCGAATTGACTCTAATCTAGCAACCGGGGCAAAAGTTTCTTCGAAATCAATACCTTCTTCTTGATTGTAACCTTGAGCCACTAATCTAGCTTTGATACGCACAATTATACCATTTTCATCTCATTTGTTTCGAAAAACCTATTTTTTGCCAATTATGGTTTGTGAATTTGGTCTAGCAACTAAATCCCAAACATGATTTCTTTCAAATTGATTTAGTTCATCTTGCATAGATAGAATCCAAAATTCATCAAACTCGGCTTCTTTAAAATTCTTTGGCTCGATTTGTGAAAGAAATACACAATTGTTATGAAAATTTCTAGAAGAATTTCTTGGACTTACCCCTTTTGATGGATCACCAATGATGAGATCTTTTGGGTGAGAGGGGACAAACCTCCATTCTTTTGGTAATGATGAAGTGTTGAGATCTTCATGAGGTTCTTCTTCATTTTGTTGCATAATCGTTTCCTCCTCATGTTGTATTTCAATGTTATTTGGATTCCCTTTGTCTTGATTTTGAACACTTAGTTGCTCAAATGGGATTTCCAAATCTTCATCATCAATGACTTTTTCTTGCTCAATGGAGTTAGTTTCATCAAAAACAACATGCATAGATTCTTCAACTACTAAAGTTCTTTTGTTAAAAACTCTAAAAGCTTTGCTAGTAGATGAATATCCAAGAAAAATTCCAATGTCGGATTTTGGATCAAATTTTCCCAAATTTTCTTTTGTGTTTAAAATAAAGCACTTGCAACCAAAAACTTTAAAATATCCGATATTGGAAATTCTATTTTTCCAAAGCTCATATGGAGTTTTGGTTTTCTTTCGACTCACCAAAACTCTATTTAAGATATAACATGAAGTGTTTACGGCTTCGGCCCAAAAGTATTTTAGTAAATTGTTTTCATTCAACATGGTTCGAGCCATTTCTTGCAATGTTCGATTCTTCCTTTCTACTACACCATTTTGTTGAGGAGTTCTAGGAGCCGAGAAATTATGTTCATATCTATTGGATTTGCAAAACTCATCAAAGGCTATATTTTCAAATTCTCCACCATGATCACTCCTAATTGTGGTAATGGTGTATCCTTTTCATTTTGGACTCTTTTGCAAAATGTTTAAATGCATTTAAGGCTTCATCTTTTAAATTCAAGAAAATGACCCAAGTAAATCTTGAAAATCATCAACAATAACAAATGCATAATGTTTTCCACTTAAACTAGCGGTTCTAGAAGGTCCAAATAAGTCCATGTAGAGAAGTTGTAAAGGTCTTGAAGTAGAAGAGTGTTGTTTAAATTTGAAAGAACTCTTTACTTGTTTTCCATATTGACAAGCATCACAAATTTTATCTTTTTCAAACTTTATATTTGGCAACCCTTTTACAAAGTTATTTTTGGAGATTTTTGAAAGTAAGTCCATGCTAACATGACCTAATCTCCTATGTCATAACCAAGAATCATCCTTTATACTTGAAAGACATTTTATTTCCTTTTCAAGTTCAAATTCAATAGATATGATTTAAACATCTTTACTTCGGCTCCCCATGAACAATACCTCTTTAGATATAGCATCCTCAATGAGGCAATTGGAAGAATCAAATTTAATGAGATAACCTTTATCACACAATTGACTTATACTAAGTAAGTTATGTTTGAGGTTATCAACTAATAAAACATTTTCAATGGAGGGAGAAGAACGATTACCAATATTTCCAATGCCTATGATTTTTCCTTTGGCATTGTCTCCAAAAGTCACATGACCTCCATCTTTTCTTTTGAAAATTGATAGTAATGATCGATCTCTGTCATATGTTTCAACAACCACTATCCAAGAATCAATTGCTTTTGACCTTTTGTGGTACCTACAAAAATAATTTTAATTTTTGATTTTGGTACCCACATAAGTTTGGGTCCTTGATAGTGAGTGCTTGTGGATTCTTTTATCCACTTGTGTTTCCTTTCAAAGTATAGTTTCTTTTAGTTAAACAATTATAAGCAACATGACCATCTTTCTTGCAAAAACTACATGTGATGTTTTGTTGAGAAAAATTGGATGATTTTACAAAAATGGTTTCAAGGGATTTTTGTTTCAAGAGAGGTTTATATCCAATTCCCCTTTTGTTAAACACACATTTTTGCTCACCAAACATTAATTCAAAATTTTTCTTTCCTTTGGTAAATTTGTGAACAATGCTTGTTAAATCAACCACTTTTTCTTTCAATAAATCATTTTTTTTAATTAAGGACTTATGATCATCTTTCTCTTTTTCAAAGTCCTTTTGAGCAATAAAAAGCTTCTTGACTACCTTTTTCAACAAAGAGTGTTTATTGTTAAGAATAGAGTATTTTGACATAAGTTTCTCAAATTCTTCAAGAATTTCATCATAAGAGGTAGATAAGTCAATGTAAGAGTCATTGTTATTTGTACTTACCTCATCCTCAATAGCCATGAAGCACATATTAGCGATTTCCTCTTGAATTTCATCTTCTTCTTGATCATCTTCATCACTATCATCCCATGTAGCTTGAAGTGCTTTCGTTTTGATGAACTTCTTCTTGTTTGGGCATTCGGTCCTCTTGTGACCGGGTTTGTCACAATCATAGCATATGATCTTTTTGTTCTTTTCTTCACTTTTGTCTTCTTTCTTTTGAAATCGCCTATTGTTTCGAAATCCTCTCCATTTCTTGACAAGAAGAACTAAGTCATCAAGTTCTTCATCACTCATGTTTGTGTTGGAGGATCCTTCATCATTTGTTGATTTCAAAGCAATTTGCTTCTTGGGAGCTCCTTCATCTCTTCTTTGCTTCTCCTTGTTTTCTCCTTTGTTTCGACATTGTTGAGCTCATACGTCATCAATGTTCCATATAACTCCTCCAATGGATAAGTGTTGATATCTTTGTATTCTCTATCAACATCCTCAAGGAGTTCCAATCTTCCGATAAAGACCTAAGCATTTTGCTCACAAGTTCACCGTTAGTAAACTTTCGATCAAAGCCCTTAAGGCCATTAATAATATCGGTAAAACGAGTAATCATATCGACAATAGGTTCATCTTGTTTCATAAAGAAATTTTCAAAATCTTTTGTCAAAAGATTTATTTTGGTTTCTTTAACCTTGTTGGTACCTAAGTGAGTTATCTCTAATGCATGCCAAATATCATATGCGGAATCACATGTGCTAATACGATTAAACTCATTTTTGTCTAAAGCACAATAAAGTAAATTTTTGCTCTAGCATTCAAAGATAATTTTCTTTTATCCTCTTCATCATATTCTTCTAGGCTTAAAAATAGTTTGGTCCGGTTTATCATCAACTTTGATAATTTTTGTAGGCACATATGGACCAAACTCGATGACTTCCCAAATGTTACAATCAATTGATTGAATGTAAATCATCATTCTAGTTTTCCAATAATTGTAATGGGTGCCATTAAAGAAGGGAGGACGATTTGTAGAGTGACCCTCAATGTTTTGAAAATTTTGGTTAGCCATACTCAAGATTGTATAATAAAAAAAAATGAGCACCTTGCTCGATACCAATTGATAGCCCAAGAATAACTAACCAAGAGGGGGTGAATTGGTTTTCTCAAACTTTTTTAAAAAATATTCTCAAAAATGATATTTAAGAAATAAAAATTAATTCACAAAAATATAAGCTCAATATAAGTAAATAAAAGAGAAGAGAGAGTGCAAACAATTTTTATGGAGGTTCGATCCAACCAATGATCTACGCCCTCCGTTACCAAGCTCTCCAACACGAGCGCAGCCTTTCTACTATTTTGATTGACTTATAGTGCAATCCAAACCCTTACAATGTATCCGGTGATTTATAAACAAGTAGCACCGATCCTTATACAATATTGAGCTTTCAAGAGACCTCAATATGACCCAAAAATATAAAGAGATTGATTTGAGTATTTCTCTCTAGATGAATGATAAATACAAGTTTAACTCTAAGAGAGACTAATACTTTAATGAATAGCAATAGATGAGGAAAGCTCAAGTGTTAGAAGAAAACTTTGTTGAGGATGATGAATCAAAAGTTTGATTTAATCAAACAAAGTTTTTCAATAAGAGATATTGAAGATATAAATGCAATGAAGCTTTGAATGAAGTTTTTCAATATGATTCTCTCTATAAATGCTCTTGTAAGTGTTATAGAATGATAATAAATGAAGTGATATTTATAGAAATAAATTTTTGTATCTTTCTGTTGAAATGGATGACCAAACGGATGACCAAACGGTCGACCGGTCAGATTGGTCAGAACTAGCCGTTGAACTGCAAAAAAAATCGAATCGAACACTTTTGAAAAAAAAGACGTTCAAGCGGTCGACCCGGATCAACCCCGGTTTACCAAACGGATTGTCCGTTTCCACGCTTTTGAAATTTTGATTTTTGGCTTTGATCAAACTATTTTTATGCAAGTGATAAAAATATTTTTGAGCTTTCGTTCATTTAATTGCTAAGGATTAAAGAGTTAATACCTTTACAATTTTATCTAGAAATTTATTCTTCAATCTTGATCTTCGAATGTTGAATTTCGGATCTTGAGATACTTGAACTCTTGTATTTATTTTGATTTTGATCTTGACATTGCATGATAGTTCAATTTGTAGCGCTTTGAATTTTGTTTGAAAATAGATTGTTAGTAAACATAACCAATTTGTTTGTTATAATCAAAACATTAAGGTTTAAAGTTAACTATAGGTCAACAATTTTCCTTTGATAAACTTCCGTGAAAAAGCGTGAACTTGCATATCTCTCTTCCTATAGGTTAAGGTTTGCCTTATGAAGATCTTCATTGACTACTTCATCGAAATACAAGCACCTCGGGAGGGCATCCCTACCTCTACAAGGATCATTGCCTCTGTCCCATATGCCATGGCAAAAGAGGTTTCTCCTCAGGAGGTAGTCTGATATGACCATAGGGTCTCAGGAAGTTCTTCAGTCCATCCTCGTTTGGTAGACTCCAATTTTTTTCTTCAGAGTGTGCTTGATAATCTTGTTGATAGCCTCTACCTGGTCGTTGGATTGGGAATAGTAAGGGATGGAGAAGTCTCTTTTAACTCCAAGCTCCTCGCAGTTTGAGTTTAACATTTTCTCGGTGAACTGCGTATTATTGTATGAGACAAGAGAGTGAGGGATCTCGAGCGACAAATTATGTTCTTCCACACAAACTTCTATGCATTTTCCTCTATAATTTTAGCTATGGGACTCAACCTCGCACCCCTTGGTGAAGTAGTCTACTGACCACAATCGTGAACTTGACGGTGCCCGTCCCTTTGGGAGGAGACCAATGAAGTCGATCCCTTATTTGGCAAAAGGTCATGGGCTGGTAATCGGGGTGAGGTCCTGAGCTAGGAGCTTTGGTGTAGTGGAAAATATCTGGCACTTGTCATATTTCTTCACAAAGGTTTGTGAGTCAATCTTCATAGTCGGCCACTAGTATCCATGTTTTAAGGCCTTCTACACTAGAGCCATCCCTCCTATGTGATTACTGTAGGCTCCTTCATGTATTTTCTACATGATATAGTCAGTTTCTTCTTTGGTAACGCAGCGTAGGAGTGGTAGACTAAATCCTCTTTTGTACAAGATTCCATCAAGTAGGATGAACTTCGTGGCCTTTGTGCAGAGTTTTCAAGTTTCGTTCTTGTTCTCTGGTAAAACTTGATTGGTCGAGAACACGACAATTTTCTTCATCCATTTGGGAGACCTGTTTATTTTCATTGTGTTCTATTGCGGAGCCTCATTAGTGGTTGGCCGGCTAAGCCTTTCGAACGAAATAGCTTTCATCAAGTTGGTGTCTTTGCAACTCGCCAACTTGGGGAGGACGTCATCATAACTATTTTCAACTTTTGGGATTTGGAGCAACTCGAACTCTTTGAAGTTAGCTAGGAAATCTTTGACCTTCTTTAAGTAGGCCACCATAGATTGTTCGCTGGCTGTGAAAGTCCCATTAACTTGACTAACCACCAGCTGCGAAACACTGTAGATCTAGAACTTTCTAGCCTTCATCTCGTGCGCTAATCTCAAGCTGCAAGGAGTGCCTCATACTTGGCGAAGTGCACAATTGAGGTTATGGCTGTCAGGGCTAATTAGTAGGATCTTAGCTCCTGCTCCAGCATCGCTTGATGTTTTGTCAATACATAGTTTTCATTTTGGTACCTCATACAGCTTGGCCTTTGAGCAATCCTTCCAGATATGGGTGAACTCAACTATAAAATCACCAAAGACCGACCTTTTGTGGATGGCCTGGGCTTGTAGGAATCTTGAATTGACCGACTTCTATAGACTACTTCATCGACCTCCTGAGGTATCCGGTTTTTAGAGAATTTGTCCGAAAGAGAGGTTCGTCAGACATCAATCTCAGTGTGCACGAAATTATGGTGAAGCTTTCTTGATGCGACTATTAGGGATAAAGCGAGCATCTCCGTGTCGTGGTACATCGTTTCTACATCTTGTAGGGTTTTACCCACACAATAGACTGATAGTTGTGTCGAGCCCTCTCCTCAGATTAGTACCAAGCTCACTACTTTTTCAGATACTACTATGTAAATCAGTAATATTTCTTGAGTTTTTAGCTTGGATAATAATGGGGCTTTATTATGAATTGTTTGAGTAGTTCATACGGCAAACTTTCTAAAAAAGAGCTATTATTTGTGTTGTTTTTGTGTTGAGTAGATAATCTTGCTATGGATGAACAAGATCTAAGTTTGAGGGTGTTGATAAACATGTTTTACACGTTTTATCTAGTGAATAAAAATGATTTATTTCTATATTTTGAGCAGATTACTACTCATTTGCAACAGGTGAATATACAGATTGGTTATAACAGGCGAAAACACACATTAGGAGGCATTTGAAGCAAAAAGGACAAAACATGCACAAAAAGTTCATCCAATTTACCAGAATGGACCAATTTACCATAAATTCCTAGCAACAGGCAATGGTTACCTGCAGCAGTAACCCCAAACCTAATGGTCACCCCATATGATGACATGCTATTATAGAAATTTAAAAAGGATCAGCTAATTTACTATAGCGGACCAATCTGACGGTGCATAATATCAAAGAGATGTGAATTTATTTATTTTCTTCTTAATTTTGTAGATTTAAATTTTAGTATTTTTTGAGTAGAAAGACGACACCAAGCTCAAATCTGTCTAACGAAAGCACTATTGGAGGCTATTGAAAGAATTGAGGACTAAAGTAACCAAAATCTAAAGTTTGAGGATTAAAACACGCAGAATAAAAATATTGGCTTGAGCGATCACCCGGCTTTACTCTGGCTGATCGCCCACCCTCTTATTTTAAAAGCATAAACAAATTTTTTTGCCTAGGTGATAGCTCAGGTTTGACCTGCAACTTTAACGATATTTTGACTCTAATTAGGAAACTTTTTTGCCCCGCGACTTTAACGATATTTTGGGATCTTTTTAGGTACTATTAGGAGACTATATATATGAGTTCTTAACCCAAAATTAGAATAGTCAATTGTTGGGAGATTACAAAAGGAAAAACAAGAAATGAAGATTGAAGAATCATTCGGGCAAGAATGAACGAAGAACAAGGATTACATATTTCTTCTTATTCGGGGTGATGTAATTTATCTTTTCTTTTGATTTTCTTCTTCTTAGTATACTAGCCTAGATTATATTGTGCTAGGATTGCGATGAAACTTATATCATGAACCTTTAGTTATTTGAACCTAGTTTTTGATATTCAAATACAATTTTAATATTGAATAATTGATATTTATTTCTTTTCATCTACAATTATATGCGCAATAGTTGTATGAGTTTTGTGGCTTATTTTACCTTTGAGAGAATGAAAATAAGTTAGACATACTATTAATTGTCGTAGAGTCCGATAGATGATATAGATGCACCACTATACTTTACGTGATTTATAAGTATTCACATGGATTCTTGTATGTCCTCCTTTCATAGGTATATAGTCGGGGTCACATATAAGGGTAAGTTTAGTTCTACTCAAAAGAGATTATTAAACAAATTAAGAATATTGATCTTAGAAATTAAATTGTGTTGTCAAATTCAACTGTTTGGGTTAAAGGGGATCGGTATAATTGAATTTGAGATCCTAGTACGCTTATTTTTATTTATTAAATTTATATCACATTCATATTCATCTCAACTTTGCACAACTTTTTGTTAACTTAGATTTTGCATTGATTCGCTAGTAAGTAATTTGATAATTGCATTCAAAACAAAAATCCATTAAATTCAATAGTTTTGGTTAAGGCTAAGTTTATTTACAATTAGAGTAATGCAACCTATGTAGGTACGATACTTGTACTCTAAATCCACTTCATTACTAATGCGATTTGTACACTTGCGCAATAATATTGCTAACAAATTTTTGGCATCATGTTGCAGGATTGTGTTTAAGTTCTTTTTGAGTTATATTAGTACTAATTCGACCTTTATTTATTAATTCAAATTTTTAGTTTATTTCAATGTTTGAAATGTTTATTTTCAAGCATTTGCTTGCGTAGCGTGAGACACAGGTCTCTAATAGCAGCTGATGCAAAAATCGAACCTACTTTCCATCGTAGGCAAAGAGAAGCAAGCAAAGCACACCAAAAAGAAAAAAAAATAACAAGACACCATGCATAACAATGAGATTGCTCAAACAAGACGAGAAAATTGGGAGATAATATGTTAGTGGGAGATTTTATGACTTCGCAGATCATTCAGAACCAATCTAGCAATGTCTACTCACCGTTTGGTCCAATTAAAGACCATAATTATTAATATTTTTCATAAAAGACATCATTTCTATGGCAGGGATGACTAGAATCCATATATACACGTTTCTCTATTCTTCGAAATGTGCCAACATTTCAAATATCAAGGGATCTCAGACGACGCCATCCAACTATGTTTGTTCCCACGCACTCTCCGTGCCAAAGCTCTTGAGTGGTTGAACTCACCGTCAATTGCTAGCAACACCACTTAAAATGCTTAGCCCAAAACTTCTGCACAAAACTATTTCCACTAGTCAATATTGCAAAGTTGAAGCAAGAAATATCAGTTAGAATTTGAATCTTTTGATGAGGCATGGAACAGATTCAAAAATATGCTAAGGAGGTGCCCTCATCATGACATTAGTAAGAGGCTTCAAGTTTAGTATTTTTATGCTAGTACGCTTCCCTCTTTTAAAAGGATGGTAGATTCTTTATCCAATGGTTCATTATCCACCAAAACTATTGTTGATAGCCTACTTGAGAAAATGGCTACCACCACCACCATGTGGGAATCGACCGATCTATACACAAGAGAACCGCATGAGTACATGAGGTAGACACTTTCATTGCATTATCTGTAAAAATAGACTTATTGGCACACAAAGTGGAGAGCATGTCGCATTCAGTTAATACGATGCAGACGAAGAAATCAACTTGTGAATAGTGTGGAACTAATCACAACACATCAGAATGTCCTATTCTATCTCAGCAACCCGAGCAAGTTGAGTATGTTAAAGGTTGCCAGTGCTAGCAAAATAATATATTCTCTAACACATTTAATCCAGGTTGGCGTAATCATCCAAATTTTTCTTAGAGGGATAATCAGAATAACAGCATACTACGGGTTCTCAGTTTCAACAACCAGAAAAGAGAGTTTCACTGGAAGATATGTTTGGTAAGTTCGTAGAGAAGAAGACCGAACAAAGACATGGAAGCAAATAATCAGTTCATGAAGAGGATAGAGACCGCTCTCCAAAATCATAGTTCATGAAGAGGATAGAGACTGCTCTCCAAAATCATAGTGCTTTAATAAAGAATTTAGAGACACATATGGGTCAGATGGTAGTCACTATGTCAGGTAGACCGCATGGTACCTTGCCAATCAACACTTAGGTCAACCCCAGGGAACAAGTACATGCAACAACAACTAGAAGTAGAGAGCAGTACATGAAAGCAAATAATCAGTTCATGAGGAGGATAGAGACTGTTATGCAAAATCAGAGCACTTCAATATAGAATTTAAAGATACAGATGGGATGGGTCAGATGGTAGTCGCTATGTCAGGTAGACCGCATGGTACCTTGCAAAGCAATACTGAGGTCAACCTCAGGGAGCAAGTACATGCAACAACAACTAGAAGTATGGTGTAGCTACCTGAAATACATGCAAAAATGACAATCAACAAAAAACAAGTTTTTGAATAGCAAGATGAAGATGTAACTCAAGATGTGCAAACTAATCACGAGCATGTGGCAGACTATGGACAAACAAAAGCTCCAGAGCTAATAAAAAAATATGTACAACCCATCCCTTTCCCACAGAGGTCAAATGCCCAACTACGCCAAGTATATGAGACTATTGTGTGCAAATAAAAAAGTTGATGAAGGAATACCATTAAACTTACATGAGAAGTAAGTGCTATAGTGAAGAAGCAACTACTAAACAAAAGAAATGATCTAGTCAACTTCACAATTTCAATTACCATCGGTAATCTCGTGATCGATAAGGCATTTTATGATCTTTGCGCAAGTATCAATTTAATGTCTCTTTCTATTTTTAGGCAATTAGGACTTGGTGAAGTTAAACCTGCAAAGTTCACTCTTCAGTTGGCCGACCAATCTATTAAAAAGTAGTTTGGGATGGTGGAAGATGTGGTGATTAGAGTGAAAAAGTTCTTATTTTCCATTGACTTCGTTGTTCTTGATATACCTGAGGATGCAGAGATCCTTATTATCTTGGGCTAGCCTTTCTTAGCTACTTTGGATGCTCTCATTGATGTTTCACGATGTATATTGATATTGAGAGTACAGGATGAAATAGAGGTATTTCATATGTTGGGTAGAGATTAAGCACCATACCTTTCCTTATTGGACAAGATATCAAGTTGAGACCTTAAAGAAATTCAGGAAAAGTTTATTTAAAAGATTTTGGGAGACGAAGCCAACAATACATGTGAAAGACAATGATAAACATATTATTTAGATACAAGAAGTCGATATGGATAAATATGTGGTTGAAATTGAAGAAGACATCTCTCGTGCACATATTTCGATTATTAAATGGAAGAGGAAGGACAAGCCACCAAACGTGGAGATGAAAATCAAGATATTGGATAGTGACACCTTTGATGATCTTGAAATCTCTTATTCTTCCACTTGAGCAACCAGACAAAGAGTCAACCTAATAACTATAAATAAGAGCTAAATGGGAGGTTACCCATTCTTATATCTTTTTCAATTAAATTAGGTTAAAAAATGCATCACACATAATTTCAAGATTTACATTCGTAAGTTAGGTACACGTTTTTCCATAGATTGTTGATTACATTTGTAAGTCCTCACCATGTCAACCGCAGGGTGCTCCACTTTGTGAGCTGCATGGATGATATCTATGACATCGTCTCTCGACCATCAGTCACAGCACCATACCATTAGTCGATTTCAGTCCACTTTAGCTGGTCCGTCTGATAAGCCCAGACCATTTTCTCCACCTTTATCCTTGAAAAAGTACCTCATCTTTTCTTCTTTTATTTTTGTTTTATTTTGCTACTACATTGTGGACAATGTAATATTTTAATTTGGGATGGTTTAAGTATCAGGATACTTATTTGATCATTGATTATTTGATATTCGGGTCTGTATAACTTCCATAGTAGATTTTACAAAAAAAAAATTAACTTCTTGAAAAACCCAAAAATGTTGTCTAATTATTGTTGAAAGGTTTTGTGTCAAAGATGGTAATATTTGTTTGAAGTTGAGTACATTTTTAGTTAGAATATTGGACAACATCTTAAGTTGTGTTTTTACTTGAATACTTATCCATGTTAGATTAGATTAATAGAGGACGTAACCGCTATTGACTTATCACTTATATGGAAACATGACTTGAGTGTATGTGGATATGTGTTGATATTGTTGACCTATGATTATTGTGAAAACCCCCATTCCAAAATTCTTAAACTAGTAACCAAACTACTTGAGAACAGTTTTGAGGTGTTAAATTTAGTACGTGTGTTCATAGAATTTTGATGGTTTGGATTTTTGGATCTTATCTTTCATTGAATATGTTCTAGTCTAAAAATTTAAACTGGACACTAATCACCGCAAAATGAATACCATGCAAAAAAAAAAAAACAGAAATGAAATTATATCTTGCACTTCTCTTATAGCTTGTGTGACTCGAGCAATTAAGCCTGTTAGGATATCCTAAAACCTGGTGCCCTATGGTCGTTTGAGTTGGGAGTCATCGGCCCAAAGCTCGCTATATGGGTCACATAGAAAAGCTTACAAGAGAGAAGTCTTGCACACAAGATGTAAGAATGTATATATTAGTTAAATAAATAAAAAAAAGTGAGAGGTGCTCGGTAAGAAATTTTAGACTAGGACCCTAGAGACTAGAGATGAGAGTTGAGAAATTGCTCACCATCCTAATTCTAAGAATACAAGTATTTAATTTTTATCACTTCGTAAAAAAAAAACGTTGTATTGAGCAATAGGAATCAAATTCGCTAGAACACCTGTGGATTTGAGGAAAAGTATTAAAATTGTGATATTGTACGAGAGGTGTAAGGAAAGAATAACTACAAATGGTTCATGATTATAAATATACCAATAACACAATATTGGTCGTGGTCTAATATAGGTGTAAGTTCAATATTGGCTAATCACACACTCACTAAATGTCGAGCATAGGATTTGTGGTATTGTTTAATATCTTTTAAAGCGTTTCTTTATATTTGAACCTAAGGCATTTGGTAAGAAATTCAACATTGAGCCTGTTTCTTGTGATTCTCTTATCTTAGTTTTATAGTTTATACCTTAGTTCTGTTTTGTTCGAGGACGAACAAAGATTTTAGTTTGGAGGTGTTTGATAAGTGTATTTTGTACACTTATTCGGCCTTTAAAACTAAGTTTTTGTTCTATTAGTTTGATGATTTTCTACTTAATTTAGTTTACTTTCCTTTGTTTTCAGTATTGGACCTATTTATAAGCAATTTGAGAAGAGTGGACGGAAAGAGCAATAATTTAGCAAATGTTTAGAGATTATGGGGACACAATTTCACTCAATTAGAGCTTAAATGAGCATATATATTGGAGGCTCTTTGGAAGAATTGAGGACTAAAGTACCAAATCCAAAGTTTGAGGATTAAAACACGAGAATAAAAAAAATTGGCTTTGAGCAATTGCTCAGGTTTACACTGGGTGATCACCCACCTCTTATTTTACAAACAGAAACAATTTTTTTTTGCTAGGCGATCACCCAAAGGCAAATTTCTCGCCAACAGATTTTTTTTTTTTTTGAGTTCAACACCAATTAGGAAACTCTTTTGACCCAAGATTTTAAAGATATTTGGGGTTCTTTTTGGTAGAAGACTATATATATGAGTTCTTAATCCAAAATTAGGGTAGTCAATTGTTGGGGGAGTCAAGAAGAGAAACAAGAAACGAAAACTAAAGGATAATCCGGGCAAGATTGAAACGAAGAACAAGGATTACATATTTCTTCTTATGGATTTTATCTTTTCTTTTGATTTTCTTAGTCTTAGTATGTTAGACTAGATTAAATTGTGCTAGGATTGCGATGGAACTTATATCATGAACTTTTAATTATTTGAACATAGTTTTTGATATTCAAACACGTTTTTAATAATGAACAATTGATATTAATTTCTTTTCATCTACAATTATATGTGCAATTGTTGTATGGGTTTTGTGGTTTGTTTTATTTCCGAGATATCGAAAATAAGTTAGACATACTATCAATTGTTGTAGAGTTCGATAGAAGATAGAGATATACCACTATACTTTACGTGATCTTTAATTATTTACAAATATTTTCATGCATTCTTGTATGTTCGCATCCATCATCGGGGTATAGTCGGGTCACATATAGGGATAGGTTTAATTTTATTCGAGAGAGATTGTTAAACAAATTAGGAATATTGATCTTCGAAATTAAATCGGATTGTCAAATTCAACAGTTCAAGTTAAAGGAGATTGATATAAGAGGATTCTTGATCCTAGTACGCTTTTCATTATTAAATTTATGTCACATTCGTATTCATCTCAACTTTGTATAAATTTTTGTTAACTTAGATTTTGCATTGATTAGCTGGTAAGTAATTTCATAATTGCATCCTAAACAAAAATCCATTAAATTCTATAGTTTCTGTTAAGGCTAAGTTTATTTGAAATGAGACCAACTCAATTTTGTTGGGTACAATACTTGGACTCTAAAATTCAAATTTATTACTTGTGTGATCCATACACTTGAGCAATAATATTGCTAACAAGTTTTTGGCGCCGTTGCCGGAGATTGTGTTTTAGTTCATTTTTCAGTTATATTAGCACTAATTCAACCTTCATTTATTTATTTATTTAATTTTTCTGTTTATTTCAGTGTTTAAATTATTTCTTTTCAAGCCTTTTAATGCGAAGTGTGAGACACATGTCTCTAATAGCAGCTGATCCAGACATTTGAGACGACACTAAGTTCAAAGTATGGTGTTGTGAGTAGATTCCAAATTTCCATAAAATCATCTTCGACTGCAACACTGTTGTTTGTGGGACGAGATTTTGATGAAGCAGGCAAAGAGTTTCTTGGTAGCAGAACTTCTATTTTATTCCTTTCCTTTATCTTCAAAAAAAAAAATCTGAAATGAAATTGAGTACTAAAATTATCTTTTGTAAGCTCTCAAATTTCTCGTCCATTTTGAGAAGATATGATTGGACATGTAGGATTCAATTATATATTTGGCTTCATATACTGCATCTCTTATTCTTCCTTCCAAACCTATAAGTTTGTCACTATTTTACGGTGAAGAAACATTCAGAAAAGACAGCAAGAAGCTAAACTTTTCGTGCAGAGATCTCATGATGATGTGTTGTTGCTCTGTTCGATCATCGGGATGCAGGATTTGCTCTAGTATTTGGTTAACTGAAAGTAGAGATGCCTAAGCCATCTCCAATCTCTTTCCAGGGCTAAAGGATTTTAGGCAATTATGTGCAACGATAGTCTTGTTATGTTAATTGGAAGTCAATGATGAATCCATTTATGTAGTAATAATTTTGTTTGCTATGTTAGTGTCATGGACGTTGTATCTGGATAGTGCTATTAACCTACCCAAATGTTCATTATAATTCAAAGTAATTTGAAGTGTATTGAAAATAAAATAAGAAAAATAAAAGATGTCATGGACACGTCTCATGGCGTTGGTAATTGAAAATAAAAGAAGAAAAATAGCCAAGCAGGGAAAAAAAATTAAAAAATAGAAAGAAAGATGTTGAATGAAAAGATGAGAGAAATGGACACGGTTGAAATTTGGTTTGTGTTATTGATTTTTGGTTTAGTTGGCATATTATATTTTTATTTCAAAAGGTGATGTTCAGATCGATATAGCTTATAGCATCTATAATGCTTTCGTGGATTGTTAAAATAAATTTGCAACCTAAGCAAAAATAAATAT
The DNA here is from genome assembly GCA_023638005.1 of Forsythia suspensa. Taxonomy (NCBI): domain Eukaryota; kingdom Viridiplantae; phylum Streptophyta; class Magnoliopsida; order Lamiales; family Oleaceae; genus Forsythia; species Forsythia suspensa. The sequence goes on from CM042671.1 coordinate 11,674,378, forward strand.
GGTAAAAAAATTTCCTCTCCAATGCAATTTGAGAGAGACTGTGTCAAGTTGATGTGACAAAGAAAAAACAAATATTGTGTAGAGTTCCGTTAGACATTGATTTAGCAAACTTTATATTTTTCTTTTAAGATTTATATTTGCTATCCAAGTTTATTGAATGTTGGGCAGTGCTCAAATTATTTTTTAATTGCTTACAAATTGTGAGTTATATGAAATGCATAGATAATAAGTAGGTAGTAAGTTGGGGTCCTACAAAATGTGTAGATAAAAATTATATTTGACCACGTAAAACGGAAGTCGTTCAACGTACATGCCACCTATATAACAATTCATAAAATACATTGGAGATACTTTTACAATTCTAACCACTTTCACATGCATATTTACATGTTTGGAGATTATGAATATTTTTTTTAAAAATTAAAAAACTTAATTATTATGTTATATCCCTTAAATAATATGAGTTTCTTATTGAATTATGATATTTAAGCAAAATTTAAAAAATTGTAGAACTATTTATTTTTTGTATAGCAAGTTAGACGAGTGATATTGTTGGGATAAAAATAAATTTTATGACTAAAATTGTTGTGCCTACACACACATAGTAGAACTAGTCAAAGTTATGACTGACATGGACATATGAAAAATCTATTGAATATGCTATTCGGGGCTCCGGATTCGTTGCATGTTTAGTAGGTACACCAACTAATACATTTTATTGTTAATTAATTCATGAATTATTGATTAATGTAATGGGCAGGCTGCTTAATTTGTCACTAAACTTGTAGAGTAGTTTTACAATTACTGAACTTCAATTTTTTTCTTAATTGCACTCAATCTACCACTATCTTTGGAAAGTAATAGAATTACATGCTTGTATGATGGACGACGATGGGACTTAAAAAGTCCACTAATACATTTATTTTGTTGTATAAATTGGCAAAAATGTTGATTCATCTAAACTATTGCTTTATAAAGGCAGTGATTGTTAGAAGAATAAGCAATTTTGTCAATGTGAATGACAAACCAATACAATAACGAACTTTTGAATTCACATGATTATCTGGCATTTCCGCTACTTTAGTATGGTGCAAGTATACAAAAGATGTCTAAATTAAAACAAAAATAAAATTTCTATAATTAATTTTAAAAAATTATGATTTTGAGGACCAAAGTAAATCGACGATATAAATTTTGCGACGAATAGTATTTTCAGGCACCGCCATTTGCTCATGAGGTTCATAGTATAAGCTGATGAGTTCAGTGATTTAATCCAGCCAATATAGTATTGGAAAGTGGTTTGAATAAAATGTATACTTACCAACTTTGATTTAAGTTTCGATTAACATCTTGTTAAAGGTTGGACCAAACGAATACTCTTTTGGTGAATAAATAATCACAGTATACATTGTTTCGAACTCATTTTCACATCAATCAGAACTCAGAATGACCAATTAGATCGATCAAGAAGATTTTGAAAGTGAAAATGTGCAGCCCCATACATATAGAAGAATGTTTTGTAATTTTGTGTTCACTTGGTCTATGACCCCAAGGGGCACCAAAAATACGTGCATGAGGATTCTCCCGCCACGACACATTATTTTGTAGAGAATAAATATACAGTAGAGAATTTGGACATATTCTCAAAAACACTCATGAAACACCGTAAAAAGCACAAGTCCATAATATGCTAGCCATTAAAACTCATTTCAATAATTGAAGTATTATGTATGAGCAATAATTCTTTATTTTTCACAACCAGATATAGTTCAAGTTTGAGACCACTACTAATTGTAGTGTAGAGATTGATGTTTCACTAGTTAAGGTTCAATGCACAGTCACACTTAACTTATTATATGCATAAAGATGTATCTTTTGGGCAATGTATTTGTGACTTCAATTATACTAAAATGGGTGTGGGCATGTTATATGTTTTAATATTGAACTGTATGAATTGCATTTTAATTTTTGGAAAATGAAGGGTTGCAGGACTTATATATAAAGAGTAATCATATTTGTTGAAACTCTTCAATGATTCAATTGCACTAGAAGTATGAACTTATATAGAGTACAAAGTAATTCAAAAACTATTAACATTATCAACAAGATAAGTTGAAGATCCTAATGTTTTTACAAGTGAAAAGCTAAGGTTGTTACAAGTGACAAGTCTTAGTTATTATCCTAATGCAAACTTGGTGTGGGTGAAAGCCAAAGTCCAAGTTTGATCTTAAGACCATCAAAGAGTGAGCGTTAGAGAGGCTTGGTGAATATGTATGCGAGTTTCCCACAGGATGAAACAAAGGAGGTGATAAGAGTACTAAGGGCAACTTTCTCTCGAACAAAGTGATAATCAATTGCAATATGTTTTGAACGAGCGTGGGAAACCGGATTCACAGACAATTGAAGTACAGAGATATTATCACAAAATAAGATGAGGCTTGTCCTGGTAAATACCAATATTACAAAAAATGAAGGACAACTAAGTTAGCTCAGCAACCTTAGAAGCCATAGTCCGATATTCAGCTTCAGTACTCGATCTAGAGACAATTGGCTACTTTTTAGCAATCCATGAAATGCAATAAGAGACCAAGAAGGTACAATAACCAGTAGTTGATCGTCGTGTAGTTTCACAGCCTGTCCAATCAACATCGGAGAATGCATATAAATTAAGACTACTTGTTTGAGGACGGCCCATGGGCATCATGCTTTTGACATATCTAAGAATTCTCTTAACCACCTAAATATTTGCATTTGTTGGAGCTTGCATGTGTTGACATACACAATTAACTGCATAACATAAGTCGGACCAAGTAAGAGTTAAGTATTGGAGAGTGCCAATGGGTTTGCAGTCATCCATGTCTGTATTATGAAGCAAATCAATCATATATTTAGATTGAGACAAAAAAAATGCCACCATTAAAATGCTAAACATGTATATCCAAGAAATAATTCAGTTGACCAAGGTCTTTTATAGAAAATTCAGCACGTTTGTATAACAAATTTATCCAATAAACTATGCATGTTGCTAGAAAAAATTATGTCATCAATGTAAACTAGTAAAAGCATGAGATGGGCACCATCACGAAACACGGAACTCATAGACAAACATGATTTGGCATATGACGATCTTTAAAATCGGGTGGTTGTTCAATAAACACCGTCGTATCAAAATGTCCATGCAGGAAGGAATTTTTAACACCTGTCGAAGATTCCACCCTTTTATTGTAACAATAGTAAGAATTGTGCGAATAGTTGCAGGTTTAATGAAGGGACTGAATGTCTCTGTGAAATCAACACCTTCTTGCTGATTATTTCCTTTGGCGACTAGACGAGCTTAGTCGATCTAGTGATCCATTAGATTTGAGTTTTGTCTTGGACACCCATCGACATCCAATTATATTCATGTGAGGTTGCCATGGCACAAGAATCCAAGAGTGGTTGTCATGTAGAGCTTGCATTTCATCGACCATAGTTGCATGCAACTAGAATTTTTTAAAGCACTTTTAATGGTTTTGGGTTTAGAAGCAATGTCTTGCGAACTGATGGTAAGGGCATACTTGGGATTGGGCTTGATAATACCAGCACAGGATCATGTACTCATGGTGTGGGTGAGTGGCTCTAGTGGTAGGGGTGATCGGTGTTGTTTTTAGGATATGATTGTTGCGATTTAGTATGTTGTGTAGCAGATTTTGGGACTATAGAATGTGAAGATAAAGGTGCGTGTTGAAGTTCAACAAGTTGTGTAAGAGTTGTATGTTGCAAATATAGTTGTTGATTTATGGCTTTAGGATTGAAGAGCGTGCATGGTTTTGATCAAGAGACGGTAACACGTGAGTTGTAGGATTAGTTGATTCTAATGACGATAGTGGTGATAACCTATCACTAAGGGTGGTGTTGTTAGTGACATTTGGAGGTGGTGGAGAAGGACTGTGAAATGGGTAGTTTTTATCATTGAATAAGACATGCCTAGATATGTATATAGGCCCTGTGGGAAGATAAAGACATTGATATCCTTTATGTTTCTCACTATAGCCCATGAAAACACAAGGAAGGGATCGGGGTTTAAGTATGTCTTTCATGTAGAATCGAAGATACGGGTAACATTTGGCAGCCAAAGGTTCTTAGAAAGTCATATGAGGGTTGTTCATGATAAAGGAGATAGTAGAGTGTGTTCATGTTTAGAGAATGAGGTAACCGGTTGATAAGGAATGTAGAGGTGAGAAAGGCTTCTGCCGAAATTTTTTGGTAATGAGGGACGTAGCATCATTGCAAGTCCCAACTCAACCACTTGACGATGTTTTCTTTCTGCTACACTATTCTGTTTGATTGTCAATGGGGCAGGAATTTGTGAAGTAGGTGAACAATGAACTCTTGTTTTGAGAATTCTCTACCATGATATGATTGAAAGACCTGTATATCTATTTTAAACTACTTTTAAACCATTGCCTGGAATGCAAAAATATCTTAGTAAAATCGATTTGTCTTTAAGAGGATAAATACAAGAAAACAGAGAAAAGTCATCAACAAATGTTGCAAATAACGAAATACTTCATTAGATAAAATTGGTGCCGGACCCCCATAAATCACAATGTATCTTTGCAAGCGACTTGTAGGCAATTGTTATTAGCGAGTTATTAGAACCAAATTTTGGTCCTCACATTCAAACCAAGAAACCAGAAACGAGGGTTGGTTATGCAGAAAACAAAGATCTATTTTAAAACCCACCAAAAAATCCGTCGACACACCCAATTTTGAAGAACCCGTTGAACCGTTCCTAGTTTTACCAATTTTAAAAAGCTTTACTTTCCACAATTAATTATAAGGTCCCTATTATTTCAGGTTTGTAACTATATCATCATCATTCAATTTTTTTTAGCAAATATCATCATCATCCTTCAATTTATTCTTATAGATGGTCTCCAAATGACTTTTTTGACAATTTTTCCCCTAACTTAAATAAATTAAAATGATAAAAAAAAATACAATGGAAAAATTACAATTAGGACCCTAACCCTTTAAAAATTACAAATAAATCATAAACCTTTTTTTTTTTTTTTTTAGATTTTCACTTAAAATAATAAAAAATATGTCATCAAGTCCCAAAACGTCTAATTATGTTCACCAAAAGGACATTCGAACTTCAAGTCTCTCAGATTTTTCCATTGATCCGTTAATTGACAAAAAATTATACCCGCGACCTAAATTTAACCAATTTAACAGAGACAAAATAATTTATTATATTCTATTATTCAAAATAATTCCAAAAAACAAGATCATCTTCTCCCCACCCCACCCCACCCCACCCCACCCACCCAACCCAACCCAAACACACATAGATAATCGTTTGCTTTGGCTTTCGAAAGCAGCCTCCTTGTTCTTCCCACACAATCCCATTTGAGGGTCCATCAAGTCTAACAATCTAATAAAAGCAAAAGTAAAATTAGAAAAACAAAAAGTCATATGATTTCAACTTCAAAATGCAGCAAACACACCTAAACACACACAGGTAAATGTTAATCGATAAATTGTACTTGGTGAAAGAGGGAAAATGGTTCAAAAAATCGAGAAGGGAAGTGCATGTTAAAGGCAGGTAATCGGGATTACTTTCAGAAATCATATGTTTTAGAAGCGCTGGAATTACTGATTTCAGCTTCTCCATCAGAAATAAATTCTTCTTCCTGGCGATATTTTCGTGGGAATTGCTATACTCACAGTTTGAGGCTAGCACCTAGCAAAATGTGTTTTGTAGGTTAAAGTTATTACAACTACATTTCTACATACATTGGGTTGGGGTGGGGTGGGGTGGGGTGGGGTGGGTGGGGTGGAGAAGATGGTGTTGGTTTTTTTTTTTAATTATTTTGAATAATAGAATGTAATACATTACTTTTTTTTTTTGTTAAATTGGTCGATTTTAAGTCACGGATATAATTTTTTGTGAATTAATGGACCACCCATGAAATTTGTAGAGACCAGAAATGTTCTTCCTGAACATAATTAGAAGTTTTGGAACATGATGACACATTTTTTATTATTTTAAGTAAAAATCTGTAAAAAAAAAAAAAAAAAAAAGACTTAGGATTTATTTGTAATTTTGAAAAGTTTAGGGTCCCAAATACAATTTTTTCATTATATTTTCTTATTTCTATTATTTTAATTTATTTAAGTCAGAGGCCAAATTGTCAACAAAGTTATTTGGGGATCATCTGTACAAATAAATAGAAGGATGTGGATGATATTGTTACAAACTTGAAAGAATGTGGACCATTATTGTAATTAAATTTTGTGATTTCCAAAAGCTTATTTTTTATTTTTAAATTTTTTTGTGAATTTTTTAATGTTTTAAAAATCACATGGTCAACCTTGGTTCGACTCTTTGACCCTTGACCTTTAACTTTTTTAGATCGATGTCCGGGTCAATTTTTAAAACATTGGTTATTAGAAAGAAAGAAAGGAAGCTTCGAACTTTTACTCAAGGCAGTGGCACTGTTTATTGACAAAAATAAATATATTTTGCTACAGAAATTTGAGAACTCTTGATTGTGGATGTCGTAGTTGCCCATGCCATATATCAGCATCTACCACTCGAAACCTGTTAGACAATAGAGCTTTCATGTTGGCATTGTCCACAACAAATAATCCATCGTTCTTACTCCTTGATGTCATCACCTGATGTGTCCATTGATCCTTAATAAGAAAATCGTGATAGTTAAATACCACATAACAAGGATAGTCACATGTAAGCTGAGAAATTGCTATCAAATTCTTCTTTATATCAGCTGTTGTGAAAAATATATAATTGTAAGTGAACAATATCGCAAACAAGTAATAAAGTGGACCTTTTGAGTCCGGATTATCGTTCTCACGAATACTATCTTATTTAGACACTAGTTCAATTAATTTTAATCATAATCTGTTTAAAACACTTTAAAATAAATTGATTTGAAGATTTAATTTAGAACTATTAATTTTAGAAAACAATGTAATGACTTATGTGAAAGCAAATATCAAGAATTTATCAAGAATGATGGTTAAAAGGATTTGGATTCAAGAGTTTACCATAGTTATCATCTCTAATTTCTCCTCTCAAGATTTATTCATAATGTTGTATTCGGTCAAATTCACGAATTTAACCTAATTTACCTCTCTTGACTTCAAATTAGACCTATCTAATTATGTCAACTTATGAAGTCGAATGTTCCTTAATTAAATGTATTAATTCTCCTAAGAATTCAATTTATACCACAAAGAATAATAAAAGCGTATTTCTACCTTTTATCCAATTGTTGGATTTTACTACGTGGTCTAGATTAGTGATTTACTTCTCGGTTTATTACAATCCACAAATCAATGACAAATAATGGCCAATTATTTCAAACATTAAGAAAAGAAGTAAAATCAAATACTTAATTAATTTAAAATTAAAAACTTGAGAGTCGAAATTAAAGAATTAAAACTAGGCTACATCGTTCATCCAAACTTTAAATCTAGTTACTCATTATTCAGGTGAAAGAAAATGTGGAAAGTTTGAAATACATAACCGAATCTTGAATAAAAGATGAAGAGAAGTTGAATATCTTGCACAAAAAATTCTTCGTCTTCACGTCCCAATCTTTAAGATCTTGGTCATTCTTCCTCTTTTTCTCATTTTTGTTCTCTATTTTTTCCCTTTTGATTCTTGAATAGGGTATATGGAATATGGAATTACAGATTTCTCACCCTTATTTATATGTCCCAAAGCTCTAATATAGTGTAGAGATCTTGTCCTCCAAGAATTACCAAATTAGAGTTTGACTAATTTAACAAACCTCAAATTATGCGCTTAAGTCCCCGTTTATTTGTACGAAAAGTCCTTCATCTTTTGGATGTTTGCAAGTTGGTCTCCATTCTCAAGTCTTCATGCACTTTCAGTCTTTTACTTTTATTTTTACCTATTTTGCTTTATTTTCTCAAATTTCATCCGAACTTGAGTTTTGACCTAAAACAATCAAATCAACACACAATTAAGTAGAAATTCACTTATGAATACTTACAATCGTCCACTTTTGATGGTCCAGATAAGTGTAAAACGACACTTTTCATCACGAACAACAAAAACATTATTCAAAGATATCCTTGAATCGTTGGAAAAAATATTTCCTTGTCCCACATGTGTGATGTATAAATGGTCACCGTTCCCAACCATAACAGGGTCAGATCTTATATATGGCTTTACATTGGAGATGTTACCTGAATCATCAGTAATGTAGGCAAGTAATGTGGGTAGTGGCAGCAGTGTCTAGAAGCCATTCAGCAGTAGGTAATTGATTGAGATGAAAAGCCGCAAGCTTGAAGGATATGGTCTTCTTGGTAGCTGTTATCAAAGCGATATCAGCATGTGAGAGCTTCATGACCTTTCGTTTTGCAACTCTAACATTGAGTAACATCAGAACTAGTACGACCAAATTGTGAACTAGCCATTAGTGGCCTAGCTGATTGAGAATTACGACGATTATATGTAGGTCTTAAGCTAGATTGAGAAAAGCCTCGCCCCCTCAAAGAGAAAGAGGAATTGTGGCGACACTTGTTTTGATAGAGTGAACTAGAACGTTTTCCAACAAAAACAAGGTTGGGGTTGATAGTCTCAAAAAGTTATGACTTGTTTCTCAGTTCATGACTTTGTAGGAAATGAATAAGATCAATTTAAGATGGAACATGAGGTTTTAACATCGAAGTTGAGAAAGACTCATACAGCGGTCTGAGGCCACTATTAAGCCAAAATACCTTATTTTCATCATAGAGTGGTTTCCCAATAGCATTTAACTGATCACAGATTAATTTTAAATATTTGATATAATCAGATAATGCCATTAAATCCTTCTTCTTCTCCTAAATTTTGAGGAGTAGTTCAAATTCCCAAGCCTGAGAATTCTATGAAAATGCATGTTGTAAAACTAAACAGACATCATGTGATGTTTTGAGGCCAATCACGATTCCTAAAGTTTCTTCAGAAATCATTGCAGTAATCCATGCTTTCACCAACCGATCTTTTCGAGTCCAAATAGCAAGATCTAGGTTTGTTACCTTGTTGGTATTAGTGGCATCATCAATCTCAGCACGTGGTGGCTGTGTTTCACCTAAAATGAAACCAATAATGTCTCGATTTTCTATCAGTGACAGTACTTGTGTTTCTCATAAAAGATAGTTGTTGAATGTAAGTTAATAGAGACAAAGTTAACTTAATTGAGATTGGAAAGATAAGGATACATAGGTGCTGGTTGATTGGCCATATGGAAAAATAAAAAATAGAAAATAAATAGAATTAGGAACTCTGCTTGTGAAAGCTTTTAAAGCTCTGATACCATAAAGGATAATGTTATTTGTTGTAACGCTTCAATGATTCAATTGCACTAAGTATGAACTTATTTAGAGTATAAAGTAATTCAAAAACTATCAACATTATCAACAAGATAAGCTGAAGATCCTAATGTTGTTACAAGTGATAAGCTAAGGCTGTTACAAGTGAGAAATCGTAGTTATCTTAGTTATTAATATAAATAAATTTCATAGAGTCATGGTCATTATGTAGTATTATGGTCATTATTTCTAGAAAGTGGATGTTTGGCTGTACAATATTCGTGAATTGTTAGTTAATTTTCGGTTGAAGATGCAAAGAGGCGCAAGAAGTACAATGTAATTCTCAACGGGTAGTTCAAAGTCTTATGCGGCCATGTTTTTGATATTGTATCATTGTTTAGAGATATAGGTTGTGGCTTATGTCACTTTTATTTCGTGAAATGGGAATAGAATGGCCTATATGCGCGTCTTTTGTTACGTTCGATAGACATATAGTTAGATGAATTCATTTTATACCACTGGTTATTTGGTCTGCAATTTGTGACAATTTGCTCGTGTAAATGAATTATTGCACACAAAATAAAAAAATAAACAAAAATATTACACCTATTCTAACAATTTTTCTATACACACATATACTATAACTTCATATTTTCTCTTTGCAAAAGTCAGAATTTAATGGCTTAAAGAAAGATGTAATTTTGTGCAGCTTTGATTTCATCCTCTAGTACAAAAAGGAATGAATTAGACAATATTTTCAGTTCGACTCTAATGTGTCCTGAAGGAGAGAAGTCAATAAGATGGCTATTGCGCAGTGATTGAGGACTTCAAACACCATAGATGGCTTGAATTTCCTTAAAGAGGAAGATGCTAGAGTCTCAGCCTAATTAATTACGAGTTTGTTTTTCAATTTAGTTATAAATTGTATTTTACCATTGAAGAAAACGTGAGATTTTGAAGACAACTTTGATGCGTGGCACAAGAGCCTTCTTCCAAGAGATAAAACAGAAGTATCCATTATTCTCAATAATAATATATATTCAACCTCCCACCCCAACCCAAATATGTACTTTTTAAAATGCATCATTCTTTTTTGAAAAGTCATTAATTAGTAAAAGAAAAAAAATCATGATATCTGAATGTAATTCCAAAAATAATCAAACAATTGAACAATACATAGCAACGTATAGTGAGACAAAGCACTAACATAAGCACCAATAGACTAATCATTTCTATTGTATCCACCTTTTGTCTTATTTGGGTAAGCTTAACTTATAATTTCAGTTGATCAAATTAGTCAAACATAATTTTTATCTACATATTTCGTAGGACGTATGACATATTACCCACTTATCATCTACACATATCATAAGATCCACAACTTATAACTACTTAAAAAATAATTTTAGCACTACCAAACATGCATTATATTAAAATTTAAACTTTTATGATTAGATAGGAAAGTAGAGGCACGGTACACACAAGTTAATTAAAGAATTTCTATTGCGCTTATTTTAATTGAAATATTGATTTTTACTTCAAAAGATATTTCCAAATTCTCATATTCATGGTAAAATAAAGGGTTAATTATATTCACAATCTTCATTCTTTCAACTTTGTAACAATATAATCCACATACAATTTTATTCACAGATATCGTCCCTATCCTTTCATTTTACTTGTATAGAGGGTCTCTAAATAAATATTTTGACAATTTTACCCCTAAATTAAATAAATTAAAATAACAGAAAAAATATAATAAACAATTACAATTGAGACCCTAACTTTTTCAAAAGTACAAATAAATACTAAACATTTTTATTTTTATTTTTTACATATTTTCACTTAAAATAATAAAAAATGTGTCACCAAGTACTAAAACTTCTAATTACGTTAACTGAAAGAACATTTGAAGTCTGTACAGATTTTATCAACTTTTCAACTACAAATGTCATCATTTTTTATGGGGTAGTTTCACCATATACCACAAAATATAAAATAATTTAAAAAACAATATCTAACTTTTTTTTATTCTAAAAATATATTTTTTAACTTTGTAGGAAGACTTTTGTTGTTACATTTTTTACATTTTCCTATAAAAATGTAATGTTACATTTGTTATATTTGTTATTTTGAAATTTAAAATGTCGAAAAATAATTTTGAAATTTTAATATAAAATCAAATATGTAGGAAAATTATCACTTTTTTTTTATCAAAATCTGCTAGAAAACTTTCTCAATTAAATCAGTACAAAAAATTGGGCCGACCCAACTTTGAAAAAA
>CM042671.1:11686093-11832741 GCA_023638005.1 Forsythia suspensa
CTGTTTTCCAACAACCACACGTAGCATATTGCAGCCACCATCGAGCTTGTACCTAAACTACGAAAAAAATACAAGATCAGGTCAAGTTAAAATTAACCTTTATAATCAGACAATTATTCCATCTATCTTGTCTAGCGAATAATTTTCTTGGGGTTGTTGGACTTTCTTGAGCCTATACTTTACAATTATGCCCTGACCGCCAATCTTCATAGTACAAAAAGAATTTATTGGAGCTTTTGACGAGAGCGGTGAGAGTGCCTCGTATATTTGAAAGTGAAAGTGAACCACTATAAATCGTATATTTGCTATGCCTATTTCTGATTTTTCGTTTTGCTCATTATTGCTCTCACAATTGAATTTAGAGCTTAATCACTAATAAAGGTTAGTAGCGCAATCAACCAAATAATTTGAAGGGGCCGTAAACACTAAAACGTCAAACAGAAAAAAAGGAATATGCACTACAATAAAACTTAGCTGTTTGAAGGTCCAGAGAGCACAATCTTGGCCTTTCTCCTGATTTCCCCACTCAAGATTTTCCCAATTTTTATCCTCTGCTCTTTCAAGATCACATTCAATTCCTGAGCCTTCAAAACTTTCTCCTTCAACTGCCAATCATCCACATTACTCTTCTGCAAGTTCCTCTCAATGCTGCATGTGGAAGAGGATATAGACCTCCGGTGGGCCGATTCCACCAATTTCCGGGGTGGTGACAAGACCTCAGCCTCCGTTACAGAACACGTGTTGGAAGATAACGTCCTCTGGTGAGTGGACTCGATAAGATGTTTTGGTGGAGAGAGAAACTGAGTATCCAAGATTGTTGCAGGTGCATTATTTGCAGTAGTTGCAGTATTTTTAAAAGTTCGTTTGGAAATGGCCGGAAGGTTAGTTGGAGAAGGGATAGGCTGTGACAGTGGTGCACTGGGGTCGGTTTGGAACCGTGAGTTGCAGTGCGTTGATCGACGGAGAGGGAGTGTTGGGGCCCCGAGAGGACTAGTGGAGCTTGGGGAGTGGAGTCAGGGGAGAGGGAGGGCTGGGACTGGGACTGGGACTGGGAGAGGGGATTTTGATCATGTTGATGAACCTTTTTTGGACTTCAGATGCAGGAGATGCTGCTTCTGCTTGTGGAGGATCCAAATTGGTTTCAGATCTATTCCTGGCATGTTTTGCTATTTTGGAGAGGTTTTCTCCACTGAAGCCTTCTATTACTATTGATCTATTAATTTTTCCAGAAAAGGTCGGCTCTATAATTTGACTATGTTCAATATAAGAAGTTACAAGAGTTAGTCAGACAAGCTACGCACTTGTATCTATTTACATACTAGTGGGGTCACGTGCGATGCACGTGTTGTGGCCGTAATGGTGTGTGTAATAGTGTCAAAAACGATATTATTCATTAGTATACAATATGTTCAATAATTTGACAATAAAATTTAATTGAAATAATCACTACTTGAGTAAAAGAATAACACAATGAAAATAATTCGATTATATTATAAAACAAACCACAATTGCAAGTATATTAAGAAGAATGTTGAATCTCATATCATAAAAAAAAAATTACTCTCAAAAGACTGAACATAAAGCAAGGCATTCAATCCACCATCATTAAATTGTTCAAAAACTTACAAATATCTATTGGCGCAATTCTTACGTGGACAATAAATTCCGCATTTTTCAAAAAGGCCTCTATGTGCAAAATTCAAAAACTTCTCCACTATATCTCTATATTCTTTTGAAATATTATCTTTCAAATTAATCCAACTTCAATCCAAATATAGAAAAAGAGAATAAACATATCAATAACTATTATCACATAAGAAACAAAGATCACACGATGAATGCACAAGTACATATAAAAAATAATACTATGCCATGCCACGTGCCAAAGATTTTAATTATTAAACTTCAAGTTACTTTAACACTTTAAATAAATATGAAAATTACATAAAAATTATTCACCATAAATTTGAACTCGACTACATAAACATTTTCTACCATACCATTAGGTTCATTACTGTACCTACCACAAAATTCATGGCAACCAGAAAATTAAACCTCCGGGTAAAAGAAATTTAAGATTAAGGGGGGAAAAATCATTGAATATATATGAAACAAGCTTTCTTTACATGTAAATACATATCAATAATTACATTCTCATGACTGAATTTTAGCTATTTCTATTATAAACCTGTGAGTTCATATCCTGCACTCAAGAAAATGCAGCAGCTTAGCTGCACGAGTATAAATGATATACAATTCCTTGTTAACTAAGGCTTTGTTTGATTGGGATTATAAACCCATTTTGGTTTTTTTCAGCCGTAATTTTTGACTTTTCAACCCACTTTTAACATGAAAAGTCACAATTTCAACTCAAAAAAACCAATATTAGTCAAATAAACCAGTTTATAATCTCTATCAAACGGGCACTTAATTCACTATTTGTATGACTACAATCATCATAGAGTCTGTACATAGAACTTCACTGTCTGTCTTCGTCTTCAGTCTTTGGTGGAAACTTCATCACCTTTACGCGGAAAGCTGCCTGGAGAATGCACAGATAATGAATTGCATGCATATAAACACTCGCATTGCATAAATACAAACGACAAAAAAGAAAAAGAAAAAGAATACATTCAGTAAATTGAACCTCGTTTCTCAATTCCAAAATGACATTTTTGTGAAGGAATTAACCAAGCAACAAATGACGAAAAAAAGAAGAATATTAACCTTTTTATCATAACCAAATTCGATTACATCAGATGGATGAAATCGAACAGGAAAGTTGGGAGACGCCCTATATCGCTTGCCCTCATTACTGCAAATTATTATTTTTTACCATAAGATGAAGATCTTTATGAACAAACGACAATAAGCATAATCATATTAATCATATTAATGAATTAGTAAACTGTCATTTGCAAGTATAATCTTCTCATTACTTACTCAGTGATCCAGGTGCCATGTTCATTCCTTAAGTCAGCTCTCAAATGACAAACCATTTTTTTTCACCCAAACAAGGAGCATAGAGTAAAATTAACTTCCGAGTATGCTGACTATGTTCTTAGTTTCTTAAGCTACATACTTTGTCTGAGAGTCTGCACTGCAACAATCTTCCTTCAAGCTTTGAGCTGCAAAAGGTAGAATCAACTACTTCATGTAGAGTAAATTAATACAATTCACGTGACAATAAAGAGTATATTGTTATGGTGATTTTCTGTATGAAACTTAGTAAAGCTAATTGTCTAACCTATCAAATTCCAGTAATTTATTCTACCGAGTATCAAGATTTCAAGATGTGGAAGGACTCATTTTAGAGTAAGTAATTACTGCAAGAAGAATTGATCAGTTTGAAAACTGCACATCGCTCTTTTCATAATTGTTGTATGTAGTGGATGTGCTTAAAAGTCAGATATCATATGATACTGAGATAATGGTGAGAGAAGAGTCATCAACTCTCACCCGTTACCGCCAAGAACCCAATTTAGCGCCCAAAATTCGACAGCCTACCCTCCACCATGGCCTAAGCACCTACCAGATTTGTTAAAGGCAAGCCCTGCAAAAAAAGAAGAATCCCAAAAAAATTCATATTAACACCATTTTTAACCTATGGTCAACGATGCCCAAAAAAAACTAAGATGGAATGCAAATGCACACCATGTAAGAAGAACAAGTCCACAGGTTCATCCGTGAACATGACTGTACAAAAACATAAAACTTTTAGTTCCAATCAAATGTCAAATATTATTTGATCTACTGTCGAGTCAAATATTATTTGATCTAATGTCGAGTCATGTCTAACACTACATATCTAAACATATTGAGAGCATAAAATTTCCAACAAAACAAACATGATGAAGTAAGAATATGGCAGTTAGATCTAAAAGTGGGAACAAATCAATCGGGAAATTCTACAGGAAATGGACGAGAATTACCATCTTTGAGTTCATTTCCCTCTGCATCAACACAAGCAGGTTCCAATTTGTCCATAGAATTCGCAATTAGATCATTCATTCTATAGATATTTAGCATCCGCATGTGATTATTCTTGTCCTCGACTCGGGGAACATACAACTTTTTGATCACCTGTGAATGATCATCTTATCCAAGAACAACAAATAAGAACTTGAATTTGATACTAAATACATAAAAAGGATCGAATTAATAAACATTAAACATTACATTTTAACATGTAATCCAACTCTAGGTCAGGATACAATCCCTTCCTAATATTAGAATCTGGTGGCAAAATTAGAAGTGTACCTTGATCTCCGTTCTTTAGAATTTCAGACAACACTTTAGAAGTGTCAACTTCTCTTAGAGCACTACAACTTATATAAGCACACAATCCCTTACAAGACTTAAACCATGGAGCTTCCAATACAATACTTTGTATTGCATCATCTGAAACAATCAAAATTAGAAAGAAAAAATGAAAAAACATTTGGAAAAAAATAATACACAAATCAATCACACAAACACATAAGCCGATTAACCACTCACACTTGCCAGTATTATCATTTTGAACATCGTCAACATGTGAATAATAGCGAGCTTCTTTACCAGTGGCGATTATACCTTCAACATCTGTTGCCCAACTAACAAATACATCAGAGCCCAGAGATCCATTTAGTGTTTGGTTTACCTCGAGTACATCAATGACACCAAAAAATAATCTTGGTGCCTTCTGGTCACTACTATCCTTTCCAGCTCGTCTAATCCTCCCATCACAAGCCTCACTCCATAATCTTACAGTTCCATCAATACAACAAGTTAACAGCCCCAAATGCAGTGTCTGTCTGGCATCTCTATTTAATGGTTTGCTTGTGAAGGCCTCATTGTATCATGGTAACAGGCAATGGATGGTGCAGCTTGGCTTGTACACATTTAGAATGCTCATCACCTTGAAAAACTAAAACACATTTGCTCGCCTCATTGATTGGAGAAGATGAATCTCCAACTTGTAGTTTACTCCATGGTGCAGTTGCTGAAGGTCTTGTTGATGACCAGGCAGCATAAACCAGAACTTGAGGAACTTTTGGTTTAAATTTCCAAGCTATTTCCCAAGATATCTCCTTCTTTCTCCATAACACCACATTGATGCCTCCTGAAACTATCCCATCTCCTGAACCCGTCCATTTGATGGCTTCCACCTCTGTAGATTGCAAAGTGTTGCAGTCTGCCTCCAACAAAAAGAACCTGAATATCAGTAAAGAAGTTCGCGTTTGATTTCAAGACAGAAAGGGAGAGACAAAGCTGAACATGCACTTGGCCACTTTAGCAACAAATACCCTAAATGAAGTATGCATGAATGATAGTCAAGGATTAACACGTCCAAAGGTATGGTGCGAACATGCAAGCATACACTTGAGGCATCAAATGTAAGATAATTGGGTCATAATAATTATTATTTTCGGCATTCCATATAAAAAGTTGCAGAGAACATGCAAGATGAACAAACAACAAATAATCTCTATTAGTAGTGCATATATATGAAACACACCTATACTTATATATTACCCAAAATTTATAACTCATCACAGCCTATAATTAAATAGCACAAATTTTACAAGCGACATCTATCTTACCGTAGTTCAATTTCCAGAGTTCGGTTTCTCTTTTGTGGTTAGCATTTGAATCATCAAACAAAATCCCATAATTCAATATCTGTTATTATGAACTTGAATTTCGCAGGATTGAACTGACAACTTGAGCTAAAAATTTGGAAAAATAAAATGACATGAAACTATACTAACATTGTCCTTGTTTTAATTCCAAACTCAACTCCATTGCTAGTTACTTTTCCAAATCCCTAATCCAACTTTACTCAGGTGGTCATTTGATTTCTCATTTAAGCAAATATTCATCCATAAAAACTTGTCTAGTTAAATGGTTAATGCTTTTCCTATGATCATTAAGAATCTAGCTAATATGCATATTCCGAAAAATGGATACTCAATCCATACGCATTGCTATTTACATGTTCAAAATTTTGGAATCATTTTCACCCCAGAACTTGCAGACTATTAATTTCTTAAATATTCAAAAAGAGAAATCACATTCCCAGCTATTAAATAAAAGAGGAAGAAGCCAATGATCCTCCGAACTCAGCGAAAGAATTTGGTAATGTAAAGCTATGGACTTATTGCAAGATGTGTCCTATGAAAATCAGCCAAAATTTATGTACGACCAACAAACAGCTTCGCGGCTAGGGTTTCTGCGAGAGAGAAAGTGAGGCCAATTCCATTATATACCTCATTTAAAAAAAAAATAGTACGACGTCGTTTTGGACGAATTTTTTGAACAGTTACAGCCCTTAAAGGCTCTTATATATTAGTAGTGATATATTTTTATAAAGGATGAGAGTAAATAGACTCTTAGTTCCCGACAGTCCAAGTCTTTGATCAATCAACGATGTATGGCATACTACATGTGACTTTTGATTACAGCCACAAAGTAGGAGTTTCAGTTAGCTGCTTCTGTATGTAGTCTATGACCTTGCCTAATTCGGTCTAAAGGGACGATGGTCAGAAGCAAGTTGGATCAAAAACCATAAAATGATAACTACTACATTACTTGTTATCATTTTATGCAAAAAACATAAACAAAAACTAACCAAAACCATAAAAATGACTAATAAATTCAATATCATAACCTAAATATAATAACTTCAACAAAATCCAGTACAAAAAACACAAACATACCTGTAAACTAAAAAAGAGGTTCAGGGACAGAAAATATTGGACCAAAATAATCTGCAATCACACTGCAAAAGTCCAAAATAATCCGACAACATATGAATTTTTTAACAAATTGGTGAAAAACTCAAATTCTTACTACAAAAAACTTCGATATCATAGTGTAAATTTAATAACTCTAAAAAACTTCAACACAAAAATCCGCAACGAACGTGTAAATCGAAGAACGAAGGTAAGCAATTCACAAAATTGGACCGGGTAATCTGAAAAAGCTTCCGTACCTCTGTAATTCCTGATCTCCACCGGGTCTGTGCGCGGACGGATGTGCGCGGAAATGGGGTCGTTTTGTAAATGACAAAAACGACGTCATTTTGGTCGTTGGATGAATAGTGGCAGCAACCCACTCTTATATGTTATTAGGATGTACGTTGGTTACATTGACTACACATGATTAGACATGACAACCTGCAAATTCTCACACACATATTTTCTTTAATCCCATCCAGTCATTTGAGTAATTCAGTTTAACAATAGGTGTAAATTGTCTGGTGCCGACTCGGTTTTGAGGGGCACAGTAGCCCGACACTGGCTAGTTTTTATGCCAGCACATGTAAAAGTTTTTGGGCCCTACAAGGCCTGTGCTGGGCTTACTTGCTTTTCAAACTTTTCTGTTTTTTAAATTGTTTCAGATCGACACACAACTTGGTCTGATCTGACATTTTACATGCTGAGCTCCTCTAGCTTTGGCGGTCCAACACATTTTGACTCCCCAAGTGCACCAAACATTTTCTTAATGAATGCAAAATTAATATATGACCAGATAATTTACCTTCTAGCTGACCTATAGTCTCTCTTCTCAAGAGAAGATGTTGATAGACTGCCTTGAGTTGTTGCAAACATGGGGAGACAACCAATCTAAACGGCCAATCACAGACTCTAGAAGGAGATGAAGCCACCATTTGCTTTGCTTCCTCAAGCCACTCCTGTGTTAGCTTGCTGCTAACACTCCTTGTGCTTGACTCAAAATCATCTTCATTTCGATCCTCAAGAACCCTTCCTGTTCCGGTAAGGTTATACATTCACTTATCAGTATTAACTGATCCAAAGAACATGTCATTCATTAAATCAGTTAGGTCTGGTATTTGTTCTTTTCGTATAGGGCGTCTACTATCAGCTAGCTTCTTTTGTAGGCTGATTGATCCTACTTTGAATTTCCTATCCATGGCTTCCAACTTCACCAGGCCAATATCCCCCAAGCGTGCATGAATAGTACTTCTTCCAGGCTTTCCTGGGAGGGGAAAGGGTGGGAGGGTGGTGAGTTGCTGGATCAGCCGTTAGCTGAAAATTCCAAGAGAAGTTTCACATATTATGCAAAGATCCAATAATATAAAAAATGGACAGAATTATATTAAAAACTAAGCCGTCCTTGGATCACTGTCTTTTTGTGTGTCTAATTGTGTGCACAAGGCCTTGCAGGGATAGCATGTCAAGGGAGCAACTCTTAAATGAGCAACTGATTTTTTGTTTTTTGTTTTTTGTTTTGTTTTTTTCAAATTCATACTATAAATGCTATATCTAAATCAAGATATGATTTTTATCCCCGGCCCTCATCAATTCGTTCAATAGAATTTTCATTTTGTGGAAGAAAGAAAATTGAATGTTTAACATCAAAATCAGATTAAAAGGTGACCAATATGCACAAAAGGAACAAATGGACAGTGGCGTATTTTGGATTTTCCGGACCTCAGATAAATTATAAATTTAGGCCCTTATGGGTGTATGATCAATTTTTTTTATTCCCGTAAGAGTTTTCATACAAAATTTATAAAATCAAATCCAACAATAAAAAAAATTCATTATTTCAATAATCCAACAAGTCAAGTTTTTAATCTAAGTGATCACTTACCAACGATTCGTCAATAAATAAATAAAAAATCAACAAATCAACACAAATATTCATATCCAACACCATCAATTCAATCCATATCAACAAAATTTCAATTATAATCTAAAAATCAACATCAACAATAGTACTCAATTATGTGCGCCTGTGCAATTGATCAATATACCTCATTGCGTGCGCCTGTGCAAATCATATAAGAGAACACTAAAATGTAAATCAAGAACATTCACTATTGTAATTATACTGTATATGCAGAAGTTACTATATTTTTTACAATCAAGTTGAAATGTTGGCAAAGTTCTTGAATCGAAAAATATGGATTTCAAAGTGGGTCAGATTGGAAGAATCGAAACATCAAGTTGTAGGCCAATAACGCCAAACTATAAACCTTAAAAATTAATTGATATAAATATTCTAGTCAAAGAAAAACAAAATTATAGGAAAAAAAATACGCAAAAAACTAGAAGTTGAACATTTAAAATCTAACACTAAAGTAATAAAAAAATCTTATATTGCTAACATTGCCCATCGTTCATATTGTTAAAAGCCCCATTATCTCTAGACTCAAAACCCATTGCCCACAACACCCTCTAACAATTTCTAAGTTTTTTTTTTCCAACACCCATTCCTTCACATCACTCCTTCAAACACATGCCTTTTGTTTCATTAATATTGTATGCAAAAATAGAACCAAAATTTCAATAAATAAATAAATTTAAGTAAATAAAATCTAACCCTAAATTGCAAAAAAAAAAATCTAATAAATACAAATTACATATATGCATTAATATTGTAGGCAAATAAAAACAAGAATTCAAAAAAAAAAAAATTGAAATCAAGAAAATAAAATTAAACATTACCTCTCTAGTCTGCCGATTGTCGAATTGGGTCCTTTTGCCTCATTATGTTGTTTCTCAATTATCACGAATGGTAATGAATAATAATAGAATAGGACTCTTGGGTTTATTATCTATATGATTAAGATAATGGGCATGTTGGAATTTAAGGGAAAAAAGTGGGCTCAATTTGTGCATTAAATTTCAATATTTTTTTTTAAAAAATTTAGAATTTTGGGCCTAAGTCTGCTGCTCTGTTGCCTCATAGAAAGTCCGGGCCTGCAAATGGGTTGTGTATATTTTGAACACTGCCAATTAATCTGGAATAGAAGTATTATAGAAATTTAAATTAATTCAATGCTTGTTTAGATACACATATACAATAATAAACTAAAAAACAAACAAACATGTTCAGTTGAGAAAATCAAGAAAGTCATACACAATAAGATTTCAAAAGAAAATTAAAAACAAGTCGATTTCATGTTAGCAAGAGTAGTCTTATCAATTCTGTCCATCCCAACAACAGAAACAATTTCAAGATTTGATGATCATCGTATCACCTTATAGCTGGGACGCCATTTGTTTATTTGGCCGCAGTCCACACTACGGCTCATGCTATGAGGATGTCACATTTACACGCTACCAATTTTTAGGAGTGAACACGGTTCGATTTAGGCGGTTTGTGGTAAATTTTAAAATCAAACCACTTAAAGCGGTTTGAAATTTTTTCAAATCAAACCAAACCACTTCACTTCGAAACCAAACCACTTGTTGCGGTTTAGTTCAGTTTAAAACCACGATTTAGCACACAAACAAAAAATATATATTGAACAAGTTAAATCATAAATATTTGTCTACAATATCATACGATAAAACATAAATATTGTATCAATAAAAAACAAAAAATGTATTAGCATCACTACAAACCAAAACAAGATATTCCAAACCAGAGTTCTACGCTTTCAAATCTAATCATTATAACACAACAATATGACAACAACAGTTTAGAGTAACCTCTTAGCTGATATTAATTAGCACAACATCTCTAGTTGTAACACATGTTTCATTCTCTGTATAAAGATATTCATTAATTATAATTAAATGATATAAAGCTAGTAATAAAAAAAATGAATAGAAATATGAAATACGAATGCCTCTACTTCATCCAAATATTGACTACTCACTATAGGTTCCTTATTACTATGCAACCAATTCTTCGTGCAAATCACCGCCTCAATCATCTTTGCTCTCAACGAACTTCTAAAGGAATAAAAAATCTGACCACATTACAAAACAGAAGCCCTTTACCGACTAAGAAATTAGTTGGCCAAATTGTAAACTCAGCCGGTGAATACTATCACCGACTAAAATTTAGTGGTCGGCACGGTAGTCGGCGAAAGCCTGTCGGTGAATCTAATGCCGACTATAGAACAATATTGGTCGGCGTTATGTTCGTCGACTAAAATTCCTTGTAGTTGACATTATATTCGCCGACTAAGATTCTCTATAGTCGGGAAAACATTTCTCGAACCAAAATTTTTTTGGTCGGTGTTATGTTCGCTGACTACAATTTTTTTTAGTCGGGGAAAAGTATCTCGGACCAAAACTTTGTTGATCGACTATATACTTAAAACACCGACAAAGCTTTTGGTCGGGAAATTGCTAACAAATGGTCGGGCCCAACTTCAACCCGCATTTTGGTGAATACTTCGCCGACTAGTTCTTTAGTCGGCAATTATGTATTGAGTTTTTTCTTAATACTTAATTTTATTATAATTATGTAAAGCCATTACAATTTATAGCTAAATACAATAAATTTTAAATTTTAAAACATAAGATAACGATTTATATATTGCCAAATGTCCATAATGTTTATTCACATAAAAAAGAACCCATGCTCCCTCATTGAATATTCTTTAATGATGATAAGAAGCACGAGGTACAAAGTCCAATTGGTTCCTCAACTTTTAATCACACTAACATTAAGTAATACAATACCTTAATTCATATGTAAAATATTTAATTGGACTAGAAAAAAGAAGAAGTACTTAGTTCACTTTCTCCATTCTCCAAGCTTGAATATCATGAAATAGTAATCTTGTTAACCCAAACAACTAATCCTCGCTATAAACAAAATCAATTTTTGACAAGAATACCGTAAATACAAGGAAGGTTTCAAATTCTCATCTTGGTCAATACAATTTTTACAACTTTGATTCAAATGGTTTTCCACCTTTCTTTAGTTTCTTCTTCATTACCTCACACTTCATTCTTTGTATACATTCAGAAAATTGAAATCCCAAGTGTCACAACAGTTGATAGTTCCTGAAACACCAAGAAGACAATTAGTAGAAAATACAGTCTCATGTGCAGATGTCAGGCTTCTTGCAACAGCAGACTAAAAGTATAAATCATGTTTTCAACTTCCTTGTAATTTTAATGCAATTATCGCTTTCTTTGGCAAATGAATAAAGAAGTTTCCTTGACACAGCAGCATCAAAGATGCAATTTGTGATTATTTTCAGTCATTAATGTTTAGTCTTCACATTGTGGATGATCTTCAGTTATCATAGATTCTCTCTCTAAATTCTTCTATTAATTTCTTCTCCCCTATCAAGATAGTAAACAGACACGTGTGGGAACTATATAGGGAATATTGCTTTATACAACTTATTATGAATATATGACCAGAAATTGGTATGTATCTGTAGCGTCCAGATTAGGATATAGTTGAAGCTCTAAAGGACGAGAAGTCAATCCAATCGTATAGACAGACCAATAAAGTGGGTAGGACTAGTTTGCACCAACATAATCAACTCAAGTTAAAGAAGAAATGGGGAAACTAGAGACCTAAAATTTCCATTATTAATACATCAAGAAGGAAAAAGGCCTATGATGCCAAGCACAAGTCCAGAAACTCCAATTAAATCAATGGACTCACCAAACAACAAAGAAGCCAAGATAGCATCAATCAGAGGCTGCGAATCAATTATGACCTGCAACATTTTGTTCAAAATCTTGTCAAAGTCCAAATTAAACATTTTGTGTAATTTTCATTGAACAAAAAGAATAGAGCAACTCTTTACCAACCCCTTAGAGAATAGACAAATGACAATGAAAAAATAATATAGCTGCACATAACTTATCCTTTATCTCCATGAATACAAGGACAACATGTCGATTCACGATAATAGTAGAACTTGATTGTTGCCTATATTTCCATTATTACTGACACCAGTGCAGGAAAAGTAGAAATTTCAATATGTTTAAAGATTATAGTTGAAAGTCGCGGAGTGATAAAAAACACTTTCAGTTGCCTAAGAGCATTTCTTTGGACATGATAGAACATCATTTCTCAATATGCATATCATTTTTTGGTTTTCCTCAAACCTGAAACACCAAAAACAAGTGTTTTTTTTTAGGACTAAACCGTCCAGGTAATGATTTTCACTTTTCTCAAAGAATCAGCATACTTAAAGTCCACCTTTTGTCACAACAAATGATAAATACAACACATACAACAAGATAAAATAGCATCATACCATTTCTAATAAAAAGCTAGCTTCTAACAATAGTTTAAAGAGCATACACTACCATGATCAGCCGTAGTCCTCTCCAATCCTTCAGCGAGAAAACCATGTTCACCACCACTTCAGTACTTCAACGCAACACCGTATACTTGCGGTATATAATTGAGCGAACATGGTGCTAACTGGATTGTATGGATTTTATATAATCACTATTTTTGTAGGCTTCCTTAGTCGTTTCAATTCCTAGACTAATTATAAGTTGATTCCAAAGAAAAGTCATTCAGTTTTAATTAAAGTTCATTTCTCATGTGGGAAGCTGATTAAAGTTGAATAATTATATTAATGCCCAACAATGCAATAAAAATGAAAATACTTTATAAATTTGTTTACAGTAATCCTATCAAAAAAAAAAAAAAAAAAAAAAAGATAGAAAGAAAGAAAGAAAGAATATATTGCACCAGAACTTCGTTGGAGCTGACAACTCCGAATTTGATCAATCACAGAAATACATACTCATGATCGATTCACAATTCGAACTTGAAAGTCATCATATCCCAAGCTCTTTTGTTCCTCCTGTATTTGTTTTGCTGAAGTTACAACTGAATCCCTACAGTCAGAAACCTCGATTGATTCGAGAGTTGGAATTTCTCCAATACCACAAGGAATCTCCTTCAAATTTTCGCATCTTTCAATTACCAGGCGCTTAAGGATCGGAAAGTGGATTCTGTTAGCTATCCAATTCTCAAGGTTAATCTGTCTAAGTAGCAGATATTTCAGTTGAAGAAATTCTCCTTCATTTGGTTTCCACTCTAGTCCCACGAAGGAGCTCCAAAGCAATTTGAGCACTTGAAGATTAGGCAAAGAACCAACAATAGTCATATCTTCCCAAGAAAGATAACAAAAAGAAAAACTCAACTGTTTGAGTGATATTGGGAAAGTGATAATCTTCAGGAAAGATGGTAACAGCTCAAATAAACCTAACGATTCAAGTTTGAGTAGACGAGCGAGATTATTGAGACAATAGTATCCACTGTCCAATACATCTCCATCGTCAAAAGAGATTCCCAATTTTTTTAGATTCGGAATTCTTTGGAGGACCTCTTCTGTACATCTGAAATTCACGACATTGCAGAGTGTTTGTAGGTTATCTAGTACAATAATAGGTTTGTAGGTTATCTAGTACAATAATAGAATTTTCCCCTTCAGTTTCTGCACTAGGAGGATCAGGCAGAACCAAACCCCAAAGGTTGACATGCCTTAACTGTCGCATTTCCCATATTTCCGATATTTCCAATACTTCGTTCCCACAAATTAAGGTTTGTAGATTTCGAAGTAGATATAATAGTGACTCAGGAAGTAATCTTGTGAAATGAAACTTGCCAGCAAAGTACCGCAAGTTAACTGGAAATTTATTGATACTTGTTTCATATGTATCAAACACACTAAGTAGCCTAGAATTTATTAGTTTGTCTGATTGATGGTAGTGTTCCCAATCAAAATTTAAAACAGATCGCAGGCGCATATTTTGCAGGCAGTTGTCAAGATCAAGCTTTCTATGCGAATGAATACTTAAGCGGCGCACCTTAGTTCCTTCCGAAATACCACAGAGACCCATATTGTTGACATGAAAAAACTTCTGCCTTTGAGCTTCTCTCACACAAAAGTCTCGTAACAGATCATGGATACTGCAGCTTTTAATTTTGCCTATGGAGCTCTTCACGCGAACTAAAATAAGATTTCTATGAACAAGCTCCAACAAGTATTCCCGTGCCACATCTTCCAAACTTTTAGATATCACTGGTTTTAGTAATCTCTCAGCAACCCATAACTTGACTAGTTTGGAAACACTAATATTATAATCTTCTGGAAAATTCCAATATAGAGGAAACACCCTTTCAAGTGATGAGGCAAATGCTTATAACTTAAAGATATTATCTTATAGCAATTGTCATCATTTGAAGCTATTACCGAACTTATATTTTCTCCAACATATGTCCAGTAATGTTGTGTTTTTGTAGCCTTTGAGAGAAGCCCCGCAATCACAACAATTGCGAGTGGAAGTCCTTGACAATTTTGGACAATCTTCTTCCCGATCTGCTTCAGTTCAGTTGGGCAACCATCTTTTCCAAACACAATCTCACAAAATAAATTCCAACTTTCACCCTCAGTTAGAAAACGCATGTGATGAGGAGAACATGAGTTGTCATAGCCAGCCACATTCTCTAGCCTGGTAGTCATCATGATTCGACTCCCATTGTTGTCATTTGGAAATAATCGCTTGACATTATCCCAAACCTTGGTATCCCACACATCATCCAGCACCATGAGATACATCCTACCCTTTAGATTCTTGTACAAATAGTCTGCTAATTCTTCAAAGCTTTTTTCACGCACCTCGTCAGTGAGTTTTTTCATGGAATCTAGTAGGCCTAGAAGTAATTCTCGCGCACTATAGTTTTGAGATACAGTCACCCAAGCACGATTGTCAAAATATTGCACAATTTTTTCATCATCATAAACTTTTCTAGTAAGAGTAGTCTTACCAATTCCGCCCATCCCAACAACAGAAAGAGTTTCAATACTTGACGATCCTCTAGTTAGCCTTACCTTGATCTCCATGATGTCATCATCAAGGCCCACCATACTACTCTTGCCACTGGAAGCAGGTTGAGACGGTTTAGTTCTTGTCTGCAGATCTTGTACGTCATCATCGTCCTTAATCTTCTCCACCATTTTCTTTATGGAATCAATTTCTTCTATCACTTCATCTAATTTATGGCAGAAGGGTGTGAGGCTGTCATCCCTTTTACTTGCAATTTCTTCATGAACTCGATCCGTAATGTGAGATTCTATGATATCTTCTGCTTCATACGCTGCATCTTTGATTTGACTCTCCAAACAATCTATTGTTTCACTGCTCTTTTGTGGAGAATCATCGAGAAAATCTTGCAAGAAACTCAGTTTTTGGAGGAGAGATTCAATTTGTTGTTTCTCATCAAGAATCAGATATTGATAATCATGATTCAGGGTATGCTCTAGAAGATGTTTAAGAGAAAGAAGAGAAGCATAAGCCATCTCTGTTATCTCTAAAGATATGATTGAGAAGAAAATAAGAAAGTGGAGATGAGAAGACGAAGAATAGTCCGGTTGATATAAGAGAGGCTCCTTCCCAGTAAAGGTCAGAAGAAAAGACATCGCCGGTGGAGCAAGTTGCATAAAAAATAAAGACTTCACAATGCTCGACTCTGTGGTACAATTATTGAGATTAATCAATTAAGAAAAAAGGCTGGCCAATAAATACAAAACAATTTTATTTTTATATTTTTTGGGAATTGTTTCTCACATAATGGGTTGGCATCATAAATGGACAAGATCTAAATCAGATTCACAACTAGAAGCATAGTTCTTATCTTAGAACATCTCCAATGTAATTGTGGATTGTATTAAAAAATGGTTGTCACATTACGAGTTGCCAGAATAAATGTACTAAATTTAGATTAAATTATTAGAATATCATATGCATACCAGGGGACAAGATGAGTGATCCAAGAAGAAAAGAATAGGAAAACTAGGACTCAACAAAATAAAGGTATAGACATAATACAAATGAGAAAATTACAAAAGGTAACACGTGTAACAAATTATGTTACACCTTCTCTGCCATCACCAAGATCTGCAACGCTACAATCGGAGAAATGTCACCACCACAACAAGGAAAAACATTGCCTCCGCCACCTCAAATCACTAGATCTGCACCATAACAACTAGATCTAATCGCCTTCTACCACCATGTCCATCATATTTAGTCGGTTTCAATCATCGCCAAGACCCATAACAAACACAAGCCTAAAACCAAACTGACCCTTGCCCAAACAAGATTGACACCTCCAACTCTCATCACGGCCATAAAAATTCTAATTGAACACCTCCTAGATTTACAATTTTAGATCTAGATAGAGATGGGAGTGGTGGTTAGCAGTGGAGATTTCACTACAATGGTGGAGATGGAGGTGGCGGTGGTCGGTATCAATTGAACAACTTGCCTTGACTTCTCCATAAGAGGAACTTATGGTGAATACTGGTACCAATTGGACAAGTTGCTCAATTGGTAACAGCATTCACCATAAGTTCTTCTTAAGGAGAGGTCAAGAGCTTGAATCGTTGGAGACGTGAAAAAAATTCATTATGTGGCTCAAATCCTAGTGGACAGTACGTAAGCTAACGGTGTACGGAATATCTCCTCAGTGAAAGGCTTTTAGAAAAAAGTCCGTAGTCATTACAGAATACATGATAAAGTCTATTGGTGAAGCATAAACAATCTTATCCTTGGAGATAAATATCATGCCCTATGGAAAGTAATCGTCTATTGGGTTCTTCCATGCTAAACCTCCTTAGTATTTTATCTTTGTACGTGGATTGGAATAATCCAAGCAACCTATTTGATCTATCCTACACATCCTCATTCCCAGAATATAGGTCACTTCTCTCATATTCTCCACGGAATTTTTTTTATATAACCACACTTTTACATTGTGCTTTATACAAAGTGCTAAAAAATTCAATATTAATGGAAGAGTATGCTATTGTAAATTTATATAATTAGGAAATCAAGGTAAACTGTTACCCTCAACAGCCCAAAATCTTCGTTAGAGTTTATGGACATTCATCTGTTCGAGGAAATTATCAACTATAAGGTTTACGTGTGGATTGATGTAAAAGATGGACGTGAGGATGCAATAGATAAAGTTGGACAATAAACGAGAAGGTAAGAGCATTTTCAATGCACTCTGTCTATTAAAGTATACGTGGCAAGTAAAATAGACGGATTTTTAGTCCATGTGACACTACGTCTATTGAATAAACGATCAAACAAAAAATTCATCTCCAATGGGTTCCATCTAAAGTAAATATTACCGCTTATGTGACATTCATTTTTTTTATTAAAATTGTCGGTCTTCAATTTTATTTCTATCATCCGAATTTTTTTAATAAAATCTTGAGTTAGATTTAAATTTGTTGAGTGACTTCATCTAGAAGTCCGTCTAAATTTATCTGAACTTTTAGACGGAGTCTATTTTTTAGTTTAGCTAGACGGTGTCTTCACAAGATGCATTGGAAAAGATTTTTTATAACTCCGCTTATCTCGTGTTTATGTGCAGACGTCTAAAAAATAATAGGTGAGTGTATTGAAGATGTTCTAAGATGTAGAGTCTTAAGCAATCCTATGTAGAAAAATAGGTTGTAAAGACATCGCTACACTAGATGTCCACTAAGGATAACAAGAAGTATGTTTGCCGTTGTCCATGTCAATCCTCCAATCTTACGTCAGGATATTTTTCTTAGATAATTTTTGCTAATACAAATGAAAATTTAATTTGCAAAATATTTTTATTTATAATTAATATAACTAAAATATTTAATCTTAAATATTTTTTATATATAAAATAATTGCCTAAAAATATTCATAAAATTAAAAAACGCAATAATCCTATTGCCAAGAAATAAAAATTAATAAAATTAGACATTTTTTATACAAACAAAATACGACCATCAAAATCAATGGCAGGTATTGACACTACATTTTTTTTTATATAACTGCACCATATTTTAATTGTATTAAAGGTCTATAACCTTTATTCATTGTCATATTTTTATTGTTGTTGCATTTTTATCTTTATCCTTCCATTATTAGTACATCTTGTCCCTAATGACGGATTTCATTAAAAAATTATATTTGCATATTTTAAAATGAGGGATAAATATTTACTCACAATTTTGTATTTGTTGTTGTTGTTTTTTTTTCCCCCCTTATTTAAAAGTACAAGGAGCTAGTAAATATTCTCTTAAATTTTATGGATGAAAATTGTTATCAAGGATAAGATGTGCTAATTAGTGGAATGTTGGAGATAAAATTTGCGATGAAAAAATGTTAAAGATATAAGTTTAATATGGAGTAAAGATTATAAAATGTAGGGGTTAATTTCACAAATGGTCACTGACGTTTGAGCAAAATTCCAAAAAGGTCACTAAAGTTCAAAAATTTACAGCAATGGTCACTAACGTTTGCACCTCTTACTCTATTGGTCACCTTATTAACGGGGTTAATTTAATAGCTGATGTGGCGCCGTTTAATGCATACTTGGTATTAACCCCGTCAATTTATACGCCACGTTGGATAAGTTGCTCAAAAAAAATAAAAAAGTTAGAACCAAACACACCTTAATCCTTGGTCATCTTCTCCACTTCCACTACCGCCAGCGCCAACCACAACCACCATCAACCACCGCGCTGCAGAAACGAAATAATCAGATTTTAAAATAACTCACAAATCAATCTCAAAACGAAATCAGACTTAAAATGCACCAGTGAAATAATCAATTGTTAAGTAAAAAGGTAGAGAAAAAAGAAAGAAATCTACCAGTAAGCAGTGAAGTTAGAAAAACCATTAGTAGAAACCATAACTCCAATGGATCCAGCTACAAATATGCACTGCCAAATCCTCAATAATAATCCACTTACACTCCCTGGACTCCCCAACAAATCCTTCATCTCTCTCTCTCTATCTCAGTAAATCCTTCAAATAAAAACGGCCATTTTCCTCAAAACCAAAAAGGCCCTCTGCAAATCCCTAGATTCCTCCAATCCCCTCATTTCATCAAACCACCAGATCAATAATACCCTACAACAATTCATATATATCACTCTTTCTTTAATGGATCTATTTTTAGTTAGGAGGATTTGTTTGGATAAAGTTG
Source organism: Forsythia suspensa (assembly GCA_023638005.1). NCBI lineage: Eukaryota > Viridiplantae > Streptophyta > Magnoliopsida > Lamiales > Oleaceae > Forsythia > Forsythia suspensa. The sequence goes on from CM042671.1 coordinate 11,705,813, forward strand.
ATTTAGATGGGTATGAAAGAGATTGAAAATGAAATAAAGGGTTAATTTCACAAACGGTCACTGACGTTTGAGCGAAATTTCACAAACGGTGGTGGTGGCCGAAAAATTTTGGGAGCGGGGGCCGTAGGGGTGGTGGCCAAACAAATTTGGAAGATCTAGATTTACGGTGGCATGGCAGTGGCGGTGTGTGTTGGATGGGTTCTTGGCTTGGCTGGGGCGGCCGGTTCAACCAAAAAAATCGTTGTTTAGAAAACCACCACGGCGACGCGGTGGTTGGTGGTGGTGGTGGTGGTGGTGGTGGTGGTTGGCGCTGGCGGTAGTGGAAGTGGAGAAGATGACCAAGGATTAAGGCGTGTTTGGTTCTAACTTTTTACTTTTTTTGAGCAACTTATCCAACGTGGCGTATAAATTGACGGCGTTAATGCCAAGTATGCATTAAACGGCGCCACGTCAGCTATTAAATTAACTCCGTTAAATAGGTGACCAATAGAGTGCAAACGTTAGTGACCATTGTTGTAAATTTTGAACTTTAGTGATCTTTTTGAAATTTCGCTCAAACGTCAGTGACCATTTGTGAAATTAACCCTAAAATATAGTGCTATTGTGAAAAAAACTTTATATCAATATATTTAGCCGGGGCTAATTACACCATACCACTGAACTTTACACTCAATTTCATTTATACCACCAAACTTTAATTTGTTTCATTTATACCACCGAATTTTATACCATGTTTTATTTATACCACCGAACTTTAATTTGTTTCATTTATACCACCGAATTTTAAAGTTATTTTCAGTTACTCATATTTTGTTTTTCTTTTTAGCCCCTTCACTTTAACTTTTGTTTGATTTGCTAATAACTCATTATTTATGACATTAAATTCAACTAATTCGTTTCAACGGGTAAAAATGAAGTTGAAGATAAAATTTAATGTCATAATTTTTAATTTTTAAGTTGAGACGGGTAAAAAATTAAGATCCTCAACTTAAAAATTTATTATTTTATTGATTAAATTTGAACCAAATCAAAAGGAAATCATTTTCTTTATCTCAATGTTATCATGTTACTTGCTAATTCACTAAATGTCTTAACTCAACAACAAAATAATTATATTAATTTATTTTATAATAAAAACTGCATACGAAATTATGGGGCAAGAAATAGATAAAAGTAAAAGTGAAGAGGCTAGAAAGAAAAACAAAATATGAGTAAATCGAAAATAACTTTAAAGTTGATTGGTATAAATGAAACATGGTATAAAAATTCGGTGGTATAAATGAAACATGGTATAAAAGTTTGGTTGTATAAACGAAACGAATTAAAGTTCGATGCCAGATAAATGAAATTGAGTGTAAAGTTCAGTGGTATATGATGTAATTAACCCTATTTAGCCGAAATCAATTTATCATTATGAGGGTTTGGGGTTTCACATACATGGGCTGGAAATCAGCTTTGATTTACCAAACTGCAATTGGGGCTTGTTCACGTGACAGTCACTAGCTATAATATTCAAACTTTTTGACGACGGAAATAAGAGCGACTATTTTTCACAATTTTCATGTTATTTATTCTTTCTTTGAAATTTTTTGTTTCTGAATTTTACCAATGGAATAGTGCTTCATCATGTAAATCATGTGATTAATTAATAGACTTTTTGAACAAGATCTGCATGTGAATATCCAAGTCATACATATATTGGAACTAGTCGAAGCACGTGATATATTTATAATTAAACATCGTATAATATTTATTTAGTAGTATTAATGTTTTAAAATATATATACTGTGTAATATAGAAGGGAAAAAAATAAAATGATACTTAAAATAATTGATACAGAGTAATTGAATACATTAAGAAAATATGATATAAATAATTATATATGTTCAGCAACATCACAAAAAAAAAAACCTGAAATAAGTGTTAGAAAACATAAGGTAAGTATTTTTATACTCGGCCTACAAAATTTTAGGAGTCAAATTTAAATTTGTTGGCAGAGTTTGCTTTTTCTCACAAAAACAATATTTTGTAGGGTTATGTTTTTCTTCAAAATTTTCAAGAATGAGAGGACTTGTGCCCATAAACATGTGCATTTTTCTTGACAAAACATTCGTCGAGTAAGATGTACCTTTTGCCAACAAAAAACAAAAATTAATCCGTCGTTTGTAGGCTAATAATTAGCAGGTAAATTTTGAGTTTTTTTTTTTTTTTTTTTTTTGTTTTAGTCCCTACAAACGAAATATTTGAAGGAAAAACATTAACAAAAAAAAAAAAAAAGATTGAAACTTATGCAGTCTCTAAATTGAATTAGTATCATTTAAATTCCCGTATGTTATTTCTCTTTGGTTGAATCCTCTGTTTAAAAATGTATTGTTCATAATTTATGTGTGTGCATATTCTGCTAATTATCTGTAATTCAGAGTTTCATTGTTGAAACCAACTTTGTAAATTTGCTTCAAGTGGTTGATTGAATTTTGCCAAAATGGGGCCACTTTATAATACTTTATTGTTTTATTGGTACAATTGCAGTTATAGTGATAACTTTTGTTTTTGTAAAGTGTTAATAATTTGAATGCTTGTCTGTCTTACCTCATGAGATATGCAATCAACACCCTTGTTCTCCTCCCCCACCAGTGGGGAGGCTATTTTCCCTATTTGGACAAGTGGCCTAACCTCCCCACTAGTGGGGAAAATAACCTCCCCACTAGTGGGGAGGAGAACAGCTTTGATGCAATCAATATATTAGTTATTATTTCATGCGTTTTGAGGAATTATTTGGGTACGCAATATGTTATATTTTTTAATCATCATTCCGTAATATTCATGAAATATATTATTTCACACAAAATGTTAGAAACATTTAAGTTGATATTATTGAAAACTAGCACGAGAATTAGCTAGAAAATAAAAATTTTATTTAATTCAATAAAATCAAAGATTTTTGCTAGTCGTTTACGTATTTATTATAATTAAAATACTAATGGATTAGTATTATACCTGAATCGATAAACGATATTAGTCTGGATCTGATTCACGAACTTGCTGCTTTTTGATTCACGAACTTGGTGCTCCCAACGTTCAAGCATTCTATGGTATTCTCCCAAGTCTGGATTACACCGGCATGTGGGCACCCTTTTAATTAAATCAAAAACTAATTTCTGGACTGGTCAGATTTAGAAAACTAAGAAGATAAAATTCAAATCAAACAAGACTTAAAAATTTTACTTTCTTCTCTTTTCTTGACTGATCGAATCCATTTATGTCACAAGCAATGTGATAAAAATAAGACAAGCGTTCTGATTGCAAACAATGACAAGAGTCCTGATTGCATCCAAATCCAATTAGTTTAGCATTGATTTAATTACACATGTAATCCCTGAACTTATATTAAAATTACAATTAAGTCTAAAACTTTTATAGTAACTGTGATTAAGCCCAAAACTTTATATAGCTACCACAGGACCTGATCGGACTTATATTCTTCAAGTTCCAATAATTAGACTCCGTCTAGTCGACCCTAGACCCCTCAATCTAATTATTAATTTTTTACTTTTTCCACTAAAGTCAAGATATCGCACTCTCGAATATATAAAATTACAGAAGTTGTAATATTTTCCTCTGACCTCACCGTATATATAATTTATTCTGTCTCGAGATCCGATAATTAGGTACGAGCATAAATAATCGTTTTGCCCTTCTAATTATTCTCACTAACTTTAAGTTATATTTTCTTCAACGGTCTTGTAAACTAATTCACAGATGTCGAAGTTTAGCCGTCGCTAAATACTGAGCTCAGATTTATAACCGTTCAACAGAAAATACTTAAGTTGTCACTCGACTCATTTTTCAGGGCGACAGTTCCCGACACGAATTCGTGTTATCTACTTCGTTCATTCTCAAGCTCCCAACTCACCGAGATATTTGATTTACTAAATTGATCTCACTCATTGGTGAATCAAAGAACCATCAAACTAACGAAAAGATATACACAATTCTGTCAAGGGATTTAGATTAAATACCCGGTGATCAAGTGGAATGTAATTATTCGCACGGTCATGCTATATAATTAAATTCGACACGTGGTCCGTTCAATACACTCCAAGTGTACTAGTGTCACCATTAATCCATTTCTGCGATAAGGACAAATCGCAAGCTTGAATGATTAAATAGTCAACAGTACAACCTTTCGGTACAAGGCGCCAACCCTTATACATTAGTTGTAAACAATTTTAATGATGATCAAAATATAAGTTGTGTCACACTATACTTCTCAACGCAAGCATCCAACTTATATTATCAAAAGTGACCATTGGCACTTTATTTACATACTCAATATTAAACAAATGCAATAATAATAAATGAATACAAACCAAAGTTTTATTCAACATAAATTGTCATTTCATCACAGCAAAATTATACTATTTAGGCATACAACCCAACAATTATCCCACTTGCCCTAGAGTATAATCTTAAAATACATATACCCCAATGGCAAAGATTAAATCAGCATATAGTTCCTTGTTCTCCGAAGGTATTTAAGGATATGCTTTACAATTACCCAATATTCTAGTCTGGCTAGACTCATAACGAGTTATCATACCAACATCATAACAAATATAAGGTCTAGTGCACAACATAGCATACATGAGACTACCCATTTCAAACGCATAAGGTATTCTACTCATGTCATCTATACATTCGGGAGTTTCTTTGAGAATATTCTTTAAATAGTTAGTTTCCATGTCCGAAATGCAAATTGCCCTTCTTAGAATCTTGCATGGCAATCGACAAGCATCTTGTCAATATATATAGCTTGGGACAAAACTACAGAGTGTTCCATTCGATCTTTTAAGATCCGAATCCCTAGAATACATCCGCTTTTGTCCAAAACCTTCATATAAAAACTATTGGGCCAACCACGCTTTCGTAGATAATGACATTCCCACATCATTTCCTATGAGTAAAATATCGTCCACATAAAGCACCATGAAAATTATCATTTTGTCCATAGACTCCTTATATGAAGTCGAATCATCTACTTGTTATACGGAGATCGCCTGTTTGGATTTTCCTACTAACAAGTACCTAGAAGGTTTTCTGATGATCCTCTGACTTTGCCTAATGGACGATGGATCTTGAATTGCAACATTTTCATCAATGTTGGTATTACCTTCAGGTGATACAAATACCTCATCATTACCTTGAATATTTTCTTGATTTATGGGATTAGATGATGAATCATTTCTCCCATTCAGATAACGTTCCCTAGGTGTTTGCGATACCATGGGTCGTCTGTCACTAGGTTGTGTTTCAGGAATTAACGTCGTGGAATCGCTCCCACTCATTTATTCCAAAAGAACCATACTCTTAGACTGACATTTATTAATATACTTATCCTCCAAGAAGGTCGTGTTTTTAATGACAAAAAGACTTCTTATCTAGAGGACTATAAAAATTAATATCCCCTGGTGCCATTAGAATATCCTACACACATGCATATTTTTGACTTAGACTCTAACTTTTCTCGCCTTTCCTTTCAAAGACACAAGCCGGACATCCCCAAATTCGAATGTGACTCAAATTTAGTTTGTGCCCATTCTACAATTCCAGGAGAGTCTTGGGAATAGACTTAGATGAAACTAAGTTAGGAATATATGCAGCTGTCTTCAGTACACATCCCAAAATTGAGATAGGTAGAGTTGAAAAACTCATCATTGACATAACCATATCTAACAATGTCTTGTTTCTTCTTTCTGAAACGCCGTTCCGTTGGGGTCTACCAGGCGCACTAAGTTGAGAAACTATACCATTTTCTATTAAGTAATCTCTGAATTCTCCTGAGAGATATTCGCCACCTCTATGTGATCGAAATGTCTTTATACTTTTACCCGAATGTTTCTCGACCTTAGTCCGATATGCTTTGAATTTCTCAAAAGCCTCTGACTTTCAAGTCATCGGGTAAATGTATCCGAATCTAGAGTAATCATCTGTAAATGTGATAAAATACTCATAACCCCTATCGCAGGTATACTCGTGGGTCCACATAATTAGAATAAACTAGTTCCAATACTTCTTTGGCTCTGTGTTCTTTTGCTAAAATGAACTTCTTAGTCATCTTTCCTTCCAAACAAGAATCACAGAGACTGACAATGGTTCGACCTCAATTGAGTTGAGGGTACCATTCCTTGTCAGTCTTTGTATCATGTTAAGGTTGATGCGTCCAAGTCTAAGAGCCATAGATATGTATTACTAGTATGGTATGAATTTTGTTTATTATGGTTTGTTGAAGTATTATTATTTTCATTTGTGGAATAGTTTAATATATAAAGACACTCACCAAATATCCGGCACAAATAGGAGCATATTTATTAAAAGTAAAGCGCATTAGCACAAAATAAGAGAATAACCTTGTCCTATTAACAAGAAAAGGAAAATTATATTCCACTTTATCTATGGGACATAGTAACAGTCTTTAAAAAATTAAACACCTACCACTATTGAAATAAAATAAACTACTCCTATAGCTCTCGCCAAAACTATTGCTCATGTGCCGACTATAATAGTAAATTGGTCTTCACTGAATTTTCTACTTTCCTGAATCGTCAGCACATTGCTCTCTTTTAGCTAATGCATCGTGATCTTTCTTCCAAAGGTCCTTTTTACCGCATTTGAAACACTTGCCTTTCGGCTTTCCATCTACGTTAGTCTTATTGTCTTCCCGCTTCTAGCTCTCTTCCTTTTTTTTCACCTCCGTCTTTCGGCTTGGAAACAGGGGAGCTACCAATTGCTGTATAAGTATCGCCACCTTTAGATTTAAGACCACTTTCCACATTTTGCAACTCATTCATCAGCTTAGTCAATGGCTTATCCATCTTGTGTAAGTGATAGTCCACAGTAAACTGTGAAAATATATCAGGTAAAGAGTTCAATACCATATCAACATGAGTATCTTGATCAATAGTTGCATCCAGATTCTCCACCACATTGAAATGTCCAATCATGGTCAACATATGGTCTTTCACTGGCGTTCCGGGTTTCATGGGGATGTTCTGTAAGGTGCGAATGACTTCGAACCGAGCTCTCCTACTTTGATATGCAAACATGTCCTTGAGGCTTTTCATTATGTCATAAGAGGTTTCAAGGCATCATGCTTCTCTTCAGAACACATTCGACATCGTTGCCAAAATGTAACAGGGAGGCAACTTGTCTGCAGTCACCTACTTATCATAAGAATCTCTTGTCCTTGCTTGCGCCTCAAATGGTCGCCAGCCAATCTTCTTCAAGCACAAAATCAATTTTTCAACGGTGAGAACAATTATTAGGTTACGTATTCAATCCACGTAATTTTTCACATTAAGTTGGTTTTGTTTTAGGATAACAGAAAATGTAATGAAAGACATTTTGCTAAAAAAAATAACAAAATTATTGCATATTAAAATTGAGTAGTGAATTTAACATATGATGCATGAATGCACATGTAAATCCATAAAACTATAATAATGTAACGACTACTTAATACTTGTAATCCAACAGGCCTCTCTATAGGAAAGGTCACCTTGTCCACTGATTGAGCTGGGACCCTCCCACCAGACAAATCATATCTTAACAATAAATGTCTAGATAAATCTAGTATCGCTTTATTTGGTCACCAAGATCATATACGAGAGCCTCTATAGGAGGTTCGTAGATGACCTTTGTCTAGATCTCTAGATACTTGAAAAATAATCCCGCCATCTATAGGATGATCTTAAAATATTATCTATCTAGACAATCTTACCAAAAAAGAATCCAATTAAACAACCCGAATCACATGACCCTCCTATAGGAGTCATTGCGTTATCGCATACGAGGCTAACGCATTTTGTTGCTTATGGATTGACAAAAGGAGACCATAAATTTTTATTTAAATAAATATCATCTCCCACTCAATATTTTAAAATAATAGATTTTAATTTAAAATAATTATCAACTATTCACATTAATCAAATTAACATACAGTTTAATTATTGCGAATTTTCCTTTCTAGAAAAATTTAATTTAAATTAAATTATTAGAGGAAAAAAAAAAACAATATTTCAATGAAATGCATTTTATTCTAAGTTTCACGAGCGATGCCAAAATTAATTCTATATGACATGATTTACAGAATAATAATATTTCAAACAAATATTTAAAACATACATTAACAATAAATTAACAATTATTTGTGGCCCAAAACACGACTCAAGAAATAAATTAAAAACTAATTGGATCCAAGCCCAATATTTAATTTAGAACTTCAGACCAAAACTTTGCTCCAATTGCCAAACAAGTCCAAAGAACAAAAGATCCAAACAGCAGCCATCTGTGTAACCAAACAGTCCTTATCCAAGCAACCAATCAGCCACTATCCAAGCAACCAAACAAGGGTTATCCAAACAACCAAACACGGATCTTCTTCCTCATTGAGTTATCTTCTTGTCCAAACAACCCAAAAAAAAAAAATCAACACCGCCCACACCACCGCCAGTGTCACCATGCCCCAGCCGTGAGCTGGAGCATTCCGGCTGATCCTCACCGGTAGTCCAGATCTGACAAGATTGCGCAGATTCTCGCAGCGGCGTCTTCTTTGCGCGCGCGAAATCAGCACCGGATCCGCACCGCAGCAGTCATCGGTGGCTCACCGAACCACGCGAGCACGGATCTCTGGCGCCCACCACGCATGTATCATTTGAGGCGTGCGATCCGCGCGCGAGCGTAGATCTCTGACAAGCGCATGATTTGGCGCGATCGCATATCTGGCGCACGACTGATGTACGCCGGATCTCTAGTGAGCTCCTGATTTGGCGCAATCGCAGATCATCTGGTGCGCCAAATCTGCTCTCTAGCTGCCAGATCCGGCTTTCTCGATATTTCTTTTTCATCGGTCCGATTGTCAATCTTCAATCATTACAAAAATTAACTAGTCCCAAATTAGGGTTCACAATTTAAATCTATTTTGCAGTTAAAAATTAAATCAAGATGATGGAGTCGTAATCCACCGATCTTGTTACAGACTCGAAATAACGAAATACAACGAACAAGTGGGGCCACAAAATAATTAGATCACAGTTTAAAATAATACAAATTATTCAATCAACATATAAACAAATAATCCTAGACATCACTCGACTAGAACATGCAATTATCAGATCTAGATAATATAACAAATACATGAACAATCTAGACCGCTCTGATACCACTTGTTGGAAACTGGCAGGAGAATTAGCCAGAAAATAAAATTTTCTTTAATTCAATAAAACCAGGATCTTTGCTAGGTGTTCACGTATTTATTATAATTAAAATACTAATGGATTAGTGTTATACCTGAATCGTTAAACGATATTGGTCTGGATCTGATTTACGAACTTGCTGCTTTTTGATTCACGAACTTTCCCAAAGTTCAAGTCTTCTATGGTATTCTCCCAGTCTGGATTACACCGACACCCTTTTAATTAAATCAAAAACTAATTTCTGAACTGGTCAGATTTAGAAAATCGAGAAGATAAAATTTAAATCAAACAAGACTTAAATTTTACTTTCTTCTTTTTTCTTGACTGATCGAATCCATTTATGTCACAAGCAATGTCATATAAATAAGACAAGCGTTCTGATTGCAAACAACGGCAAGAGTCTTGATTGCATCCAAGTCCAATTAGTTTAGGATTGATTTAATTACACATGTAATTCCTGAACTTATATCATAATTACAATTAAGTCCAAAACTTTTATAGTAACTGTGATTAAGCCCAAAATTTTATAGAGCTACCACAGGACCTGATCGAACATATATTTTCCAAGTTCCAATAATTAGATTCCGTCTAGTCGACCCTAGACCCTTCAATCTAATTATTAGTCTTTTACTTTTTTCACTAAAGGCAAGAGATTGCACTCTCAGAATATATAAAATTACAGAAGCTGTAATACTTTCCTCTGACCTACCGTATATATAATTCATCACTGTTTGAGATCCGATAATTAGGTATGAGCATAAATAACCGTTTTGCCCTTCTAATTATTCTCACTAACTTTAAGTTACATTTTCTTCAACGGTCCCGTGAAACTAATTCACAGATGTCGAAGTTTAGGCCGTCGCTAAAAACCTCGAGCTGATTTATAATCGCTCAACGAGAAAATACTTAAGTTGTCACTCGACAGTTTCCAACACGAATTCGTGTTCTCTACTTCGCTCATTCTCAAGCTCCCAACTCACCGAGATAATTGATTAACTAAATTGATCTCACCCATTGGTGAATCAAAGAACCATCAAACTAACGAAAAGATATACACAATTATGTCAAGGGATTTAGATTAAATACCCGGTGATCAAGTGGAATGTAATTATTCGCACGGTCATGCTATATAATTAAATTTGACACATGGTCCGTTCAATACACTCCAAGTATACTAGTGTCACCATTAATCCATTTATGCGATAAAGACAAATCGCAAACTGGAATGATTAAATAGTCAACACTACAACCTTCCGGTACAAGGCGCCAACCCTTATACATTAGTTGTAAACAATTTTAATGATGATCAAAATATAAGTTGTGTCACACTATACTTCTCAACGCAAGCATCCAACTTATATTATCACAAGTGATCATTGGCACTTTATTTACATACTCAATATTAAACAAATGCAATAATAATAAATGAATACAAACCAAAGTTTTATTCAACATAAATTGTCATTTCATCACATCAAAATTATACTATTTAGGCATACAACCCAACATATATGATCTCATTTTAACAAGAATTTCATATCTTTCTGTTATAGGTCGTATATCTCATTGTTGATTTGTGTTATTGGGGTGGGGGGGTGGTGAGTTATATTTTAAAATAAATTTATTACTCTGGATGTTTGTGAAGTCTCATTTGTTTGTATGTTTAAATTGGGGTGTTCTTTAGATGGTGGAAGGAGGCACTAGACTCTTCCTTATCAGAGGTGAAGATAGGGATCTTTTACGCTGTTTCATCTACACCACCATATGGGGGAGCAATGAAGATATTCAACTCAGAGATTGCATTTAACTTGAGGAAAGAGGATGATTCATCCTTGAATAGTGGGGCAAATGGTGAAGTCGGGATAGCTGGTTGGGACTATGCTTTGGTCCTGAGTGAAATGTGGCTATCCACACTTAAGTGGTTAGTAAGTTAACTAAAATTTACATTAATTTGTGTGCTTTAATCGAGTTTCCACTTTCTATTGCATCATTGCATATTTGATTCGATAATGATAAAATTTCAATTTGCAACACTGCTCTGCATTTAACTGGACAGTAAAATTTGCATTAGTTTGTATGCTTAACTCGACTTTCCACTTTTTATTGGGTCATTGCACAATTGATTCGATATGATAAAGTTCAATTTGCAACATTGCATTTGTTGGAGATGCATTGCACAAATGCAGTGCTGCGTATTGTGCCTCCTGTGCACAAACTATCTTTTTCTCTGCCAGTAGTCTTGTGTATCTTTTATTGATTTGGCTTGATGTGAGCGAAACTCCAATATTTAAAACTTCATCATTATTGCTTGTTTGGCAATATCTGTCAACAACTTTTTATATGATTAGCTGTCTTGCTGTAGAGGTCGTGGAATTCAATTTGTTGGGTGTGATGTGTGTGCAGATTTTATCTGTCAAATTTAGATGCAAAGTTTTTTTCCAAAATGGCTAGTCTGAGTTATTATTCTATTTTTGTTTAACTGATGTGCTATTGCGGGTGGTGAGTGATATTTTAAAATAAATGTATTATTATGTGATGTCCATTCTAGGTGTGAAGTTCGGACGTCAAATTCGTGTGTTGAAAAATGGTCGTCTTTGAGACATTGGTACTTCTTCCAATGTGCGCCATATGGAGAAAGAGTTGGAAGAAGAGCGTGTTGCTCGAAAGGGAGCTGTTGCAGTTGGAATTGAAATAGAGCAAACAAGGCAACAATTCAATTTTACACTTATCAATAGTGTAAAATTATTCAATTTTACACTTATCAATAGTGTAAAATTGTCAATAGAAGATGATGCTATTGGGGACGAAAAGAAAGGTTTCGATGATGATTTTTTATTTGTATTTTAGTACAATATTTTAGTTTCAATGTTATATTGATTGACACTTAATATCTTAATTTAATTTATTGTCTTTCTACAAAGTAAAAAAATTTCGGGGTATTTTCTTTAGTCAAAAATCTTATATCTTATTTAGGCATTACTTATTCTTCATATCTTTTTAAGGCATTTTTAGTGGAACAAGTCTGTACTACACTTATCATGTTTTTATAATAAATGAAATGCCCCTAACACAAACACTACAAAAAAAATACTCATTTTGTGACAAAAATATATTGTCGCTTAAATAGATATTTTGTTGCAAAATTAATTTAGCGACAACAAGTTGTTTGTCGCAGGTATTGTCGCGCTATAAACGTTATAGAATGTATTTTACGACAACTATTAGTCACTCGTCGCATAAACAAATTTGCAACATTTTTTGTTTGACGCTAAAAATATAAAATAGCTACAACATATTTGTCGCCATAATTTCGTCACAATGCATATACGTCGCAAAAAATTAAAAGAACGACAAATCAATTTGTCGCAACGATTATTTCAAAAAAGTTTCTATGAAAAAAAATCTTTTTGCTAATACTATTTTAAAAGTATAACATTTGTTACATATTCTATTTTGCAACCAAACAAGCGTATAGTAATATACATTTTATGACAAGTCATATTTCTCGCGTAATTTGTTTTATAATAATTTTGAAATATTGCATGATATATTTTAAGATATTCAATATTTGTAGTATAATTTATTATTTAACAAGTTATATTTGTAGTTAAATTTATTCTGCAACACAAGTTTGTCGTATAATCATTTGCACAACGATGTATAATTGTTACGTAATTTATTATGTGACTATTTATATATGTCATGTATTTTATTTTAAAACATATAAAATTGTTACAAATATTATTTTGTGGCAAATGATATTCGTCTGTTACAACGTGTACAATGATGCGCACAATTTGAATAAAGCTTACCCTGATCACGATTAAAATTTTATATTATATATGATACTTGTTACAGAAAAATGCACATAATTAAAATCTTTTTTTGAGCAAAACTTATTTTTCATCAAAATATAGAATATTGTTCCCATCATAAACACCTAGCATATTCTTCAACAAAACCATATTAAATTCCCATTACCTAAATTTTCGAAGTCCTAAAAATTCAAAAAATAAACATAGTTCTTCACTTTCAATTTAAATTACTCATTAACGTTCTTTTTTTCTTGTTTTTCATACAAGTCATTACCCTACATCGTTCCTTGTATCCACGATCTGAACGTCAATAACCTGAATGTTGACATTTGATATAGTGAGATAAGAGCATCTTCAATGCAATAATGTCTAATATGTATATGTGGCAAAAGACATTGACGTTATATCAAAAAACTTCTCCAACGCAACAATGTTCATTGTACAAATGTGACAAATTATTATTAGCTTTTTAGAAAAAAGAAAGAGAGAAATGTATTGATTGGATAGAGATTTTTAAATTAATGGTGGACATTGTCAAGGACAATGTCTAAAATTAGACACTGTGCTAGACACTTTCTAGTATTAATTGTGCCACATAAGCACTTTTTGACAATTTGTCAAAAAAAAATACTCGACATTGTGCCTATGCTCTAAAATTCTACTAAGACAATTTGCAACAAATTTAATATAACCTTTCACAAAGAATAAGAAGACGAGTAAATTCATTTCATGAGGAACAATGAGTGAGACCAATTTCAATCTTATCTTAAGTAGAGTGCTCGGTGTAGAAGTACTATACCCAGTCATTTTCTGACTTGCATTAATGTTCAAGAAATAAGTTCAATCCACAACATCTCAATTCAAAGATAAACAATCATTACAAAAACTTCATAATATTTTCATATTGTAGAAACACAAGCAAGCAGATTTTACTGTTAAAAAAATTTCTTCTTTCGTTTTCACTTAATTTATTCCCATGACACTCCTTCGTTGAAGCAATAAAAGAAACCAAGAAACACAGAAGCTCTAGAGCAGAATTATAAAAGAATAGTAGAATTACATTTATATATACCTGCCATTGGACATATGTAACTCATATTTAGGGCTCGTAGGGTCATGGTCCCTCGTCCTGCATTCAAGGCAAGTAAACTACTTCACATACATCTAAATAAGTTCACTTGCAAGAACAGAGAAGAATTTAGCATCACACATTCCTAAATATCAAAAGGATATTTTAATGACATATATATGTTGATTTGCGTATTGGCATTATTTCTAGTGAACTAGAGAACTAGGAAACTCAAAGGATATTTTAACAATATATATGCTGAATCTATGTGAATACACTTATTTTATATGAACTAAAATTTGTAAAACCTCATTACACAAATCTCTGCTTCAAATCCATTCTTACACGATGTACTTATTTTGACTCTAAAATATTTTCTAAATGTTTTTCCTCCCTTATCTAATCCAGGTGAAAACATGGGAACAGTTGCTTGATACTATCTGGAAAGCTAGAGTTAGAACTCCTTTACAATGTTCAGCTCCAGTGCTACGATGATACAAAGTTGATGAAGTTATTTCCAGAAATTATAAGGTCACTATGAATGGGATGTACTTGCAAAAGATACCATTCTCCATTGGTTTCAGAAAGGAACAAACCCAAAGGGCAGGTATACAATTTATTAAAAAAAATATTGATACAAAAATTAGTGATATTATGATTGTTTTTAAATGCATTTAAATTAGTCGATCAATTTATTCTGTACAAAGAAAAATGTTTGAATTTACCATAAAAATTAGCTACAAAACATTAGTGGCTATCCTAACTTTATATGATATAGCCATGAATTTAATGCAGATATAACATTTGGTCATACACTCTACTTTGCTATATGCAAGCCTCTGATCCTTCCATATAAGCAATAGCCAAATTGTTTAAGTTGTTATTAATTATTAAAATCATAAAAAAAAAAAAAAAGAAAAATAAATAATGCATGCTTTACAAGATCTTGATGACTGCAATGTTAGTTTTCTAGCTGGTAAACATACTTTCAGTAAATTAAAATAAAGGCACTATAATTGATCTTGTAAAGCAACTTTCTTCCAACATCTTTAATCAATCCAAGCAACTAGCATTCTACCTGGAGACATTCCATAAACATCAGGTTTAATTCTCAACAACAGGATACTCAACTGGAAGCCAAAATTCTGCTAACTCCAAGTTGCTACTCTTTCTCACCAATCTATCAGCTTCTATCTACGTCAAATTCTGAACAAAACATTCCCTAAACAATCTCATCGTTTAATTTTTGTTAATTAGTTCCAGCTCTTTAAAATTGCCTCATCTCCATGAAAAAATATAACATAACCTCATAGCATTGAATTTTAAAAACAAAATGTGCGACCCAGCCCATCTTCACTTTTGGGGAGAAACCCCCTTCTAGCTACTACAAAATAGACCTGATAGAATGATAATGGAATCAACTTGAAAACTGAATAACGGAACAAGTAAAAATCTCCCATGAGCCTGGACTTCTGCTTCTTGTAACTCACACAATAAAGAAATACTAAAAAACTAAAAACCTTTATTAGCACTTTGAGTGTGTTTAATACTATAAAACTGTCACTTTTAGGCATTTCATCGAACACTACTTAGTTGATATTTTAGTTTCTTTTGCACATGTATCTCTTTTCCACTATATATGGTTGGAAAAACAACATTTCCAATACTACTATTTCATTATATTACCCAAAAACTACATATCAAGTCGAATCCAACTTGTATCACTCCAAATAGATCCATTTCTCCAGACAATTAAAATGACAAAAAGAAAACTACTAATCACAATTTACACCCGCAGACCTATCATAAGATTTTGCTTCCTGAATTTAACTATTAATACACACTAGCCAAAAGCCTATTGTATTTAAAACCCAAGATAATAAACGTTAAATTCTAATACCATTAAACAACAACCAAAGGTATAAACAACAATTTGACCATTTCCACAGCTAGTGCAAATTGAGCTGAGGAGAAATAATTCATTAATAGATCCCAATAGGAAATACCAACTAATTTAGAATTCAATATTGGCTATAGGAAAGCATAAATAAATCACTAGCAAGTCCCAATAAACCAAACCCATTGATTAAAATTCAAACTTGGCTACAAGAAAACTTAAACTAATAACTGGCGAATCCCAAAGAACTCACAAAGACTTCGAAACCCAAATCGGATCCCAAAGAACTCACAAAGAATACGAAACCCAAATCAATTTCAAGTGATATACAGCAAAAGATTTTTGGGAGAGAATAATTAATTTTCAATTTCTATTCGAAGCACAAGCTTCGATTGATCACTTCCGTAAAGTTACCTGGATGGGTGGCGACTGGCGACTGGCGACTGGCGACTGGCGACTGGCGACTGGCGATAGAAGACTTTAATGGTGGGTGATTTTGGCAGAGAAGATAGCGAGGCGAGAAAGAGGCGGAGGGGAAGGAAGGAATGTCGTCCGAAACTTATTAGGGGCAAATATATTTGCTTTTTATTTTTATTTTTCACATTTTTTAATTAACGGGTAGGGTTGGTTTTTGTTGGTTAATCCACGATCCCATCCCGATCCGATTTTTGAATCCCAGCCCTATATAACTCTATATATAAATTTTTTGCAGTGAGATCTGATCGTAGACTCTATTATGATGATAGATTGAGGTGGACAGACAATGAACAGACTTCAAAAATGATCGGTGGAGGGAGATGATTGATTAAAATCGATTGAATAGGTGATCAGATTTTAAAGATGATCGATTAAGGGAGATCGATTGAGGAGGCGAGCAGATTTTGGAGATAATTGGTTGAGAGAGTTGATAGAATCAGGGAGAGAGATTAAAATTTTGGAAGAGATGATTTTGTGACCAAAAAATTGAAAACGTAGTAAAACACGTACGTTTAAATAGTTCATATAGTAGAGAAAACTCTCAATAGTCATGAATATATTAGATGGCGCAAAATAAAATTCCACCTTTTTTTGTTTGAAGGAATTTTATTTCAATTTATCAAATAAAAAAATAATAATAAAATTAAAAAATATGAGTTGATTTGAAAAATGTACAATTGCATATTTATGCATACTTATTAATAATTTACTATTTATTTATTAATTAGTTTGAAATATCTATTTATGAACAACAATAAAATATGTTTGTTACAAATATTGTTCTTCACAAAGATTAATAGGCAATAATTGTGGATGTCAAAATTTGTTTTCCACCATCCCTACAAACTAGAGCAATGACAAATATAAGTGTCACGAATTTTTTTTCCTATCTTCAAAATTTTAGCAACAAATATTTATTGTCGTAAAAAGTAGACCTATTGCATCACAAAAAACTTTGTTGCAAAAAATAAAAGTTTGTCGCCATAAGCTTCCCACCAAATATATTTTGGCACCAAGTTTTTCATCATGTTTTTTGCAACAATCTTTATTACTTGTCCCGCATTTTGAAAATTTTGCAACAACTTTTGTTGTTGCCTTATTTTTTTATACTTATTTTTCCACCAAAAATTTGCGACAAACTTTAAAAACGTGTCGCACTAAATCACTTATTGCGACAAATTTATGTATGTCGTAAAATATCTTGTCGCAAAATAGAGATTTTGTTGTAGTGAAATGACCCATAAACCCTCAACAACAATCTCACTCTCTTAACGATGCGAAATTGAAGAAACCCTATATTAGTTCGAGAAATTACTTCTCCCTCCAATTTCTCCAATGTAATATTGGCTTTCTTCCTTCATTTTATGTGGGCCAAGAGAAAGACTTGCCGCCAGTATTCAAACTTTCTTCTTGCAAATTCGTCATTGGTAATATATTCTTCTCTCTTTTATTCTTTCATCTGTACATGACGTTTGTTTTGTCAGTTCGAATAAATATTATTCATCTGAAATGGTGGAGTTGAGGACGGACCTGCATTAGTTGTGAGCGGTGAAATGTCGATACTAGTCTTGTTGAACGACAATAGTCACTTTAAACGTCAGTGGTTATTTTAAGACGACCATTTGTCGTCGCAAACGACGAAATACAATTTGAACTACTATTACAACCTAGTTTAGGTCGTCTGAAACATAGTCTTTAATTTTTTGAAAAGCAAATTTTTTATTTAGATTACATATGAAAATTTTAAATAAATTTCAAGAATGGACTCACGATTGCTGTATTTTATTTTGGTGAGTTTGTTAGGAATGATCAGGGCAGAATGTATTTTATTTTGATGAGTTTGTTAGGGATGATCAGGACAAAATATAAATGAAGTGGATTAAAATGTAGCTAATTATTGAGATGGGATGGATATAAATGCAGATGATTAGAATTTTGATATTCATACTAGAAATTTTCAGATAGCTGCATGCTATACATTTGGACCAAAGGCGGTCATCAGTTAAAAAATGAAAAACTCATCGTTTTATTTTCACTTGTTACAACACACTGTTGCCACTGCATCTACCAAGACAACAAGCTGGACGTAAGAGAACAATGAAGATACCATATACTAGAGAGTTCCCAAGAGACATAAATGTAACAAGTGCGGGCAACGGGTCACATCCGTCTAATATGTACACATAAATTCCAATGGGTGAAAGTAGAGCGGAAGATTAGTGCAGTGTCCTTTTTCCCCCTTTTTCTATGGACAACAAATATAAATGTAATATCTTTATTGTGTAAATTGAGATTTATCTTTATGTGGATTGCAGAGGTTGTGTTTATAACGACTACTTATGTTTCTATCGTG
Source organism: Forsythia suspensa (assembly GCA_023638005.1). Lineage (NCBI taxonomy): Eukaryota > Viridiplantae > Streptophyta > Magnoliopsida > Lamiales > Oleaceae > Forsythia > Forsythia suspensa. The sequence goes on from CM042671.1 coordinate 11,724,675, forward strand.
GTTAAACAAAATAAATATTTGCTACAAGTTGTTAAGTTATTTATTTTTCTTTAGACTGCAGATTTTATGTTCTTTAGCTGCATGGCCCTTCTTGGTTACGGAGTAAAAATATGCTATAAACTTAAAAAAGCAACATTTGTCGTTTTAAACAACCACAGATGTTTAGTTCAATACAAATATAGTCGTTTTGAACATCTCTAGACATTTTCTATTAGGGATTCTCCAAATAATTGAACAGGTTTTGAAACGTCTACTGTCTTTTTAAACTATGTAGTCGATGAATGGTAAATTACATCGACCGTACCCCATTTATACATTCTATTTAACTAATCCACGTTCAGATGATCATCGACTAACTCGATCGTGTCGATGAAATGTAAATTACGTCGATCGTAACCCATTATCTGTTCTATTTAATTGATTCACGCTCTGATGACCATCGACTAACTCGATTGTGTCGATGAAATGTAAATTACGTTGATCGTACTACATAATATGTTTTGTTTAACTAATCCAAGCTCTGATGACCATCAGGTAACCCGATCATGTCGATGAAATGTAAATTACATTGATCGTACCCCATTATACATTCTGTTTAACTAATCCATGTTCTGATGACCATCGACTTACTCAATCGTGTAGATGAAATGTAAATTACGTCGATCGTACCCCATTATCCATTCTATTTCACTAATCTATGCTCCGATGACCATTGACTAACTAGATTGTATGGATGAAATGTAAATAGTTGATTGCACTCCATTATATGTTCTGTTTAACTAATCTAAGCTTCGATGACCATCGACTAACTCGACCGTGTCGATGAAATGTAAATTATATTGATCGTACCCCATTATACATTATGTTTAACTAATATACACTATGATAACCATCGACTAACTCGATTGTATCGATGAAATGTAAATTATGTTGATCGTACCCTATTATACGTTTTGTTTAACTAATCAACACTCTGATGACTATATATCGACTAACTCGATTGTGTCGATGAAATGTAATTTACGTGGATCTTATCCCATTATACTTTTTGTTTAACTAATCCATGTACCGATGACTATCGACTAGCTCGATCGTATCGATCAAATGTATACTATATTGATCATACTCTATTATACATTCTATTTAACTAATCAACTCTTCGATGACCATCGACTAATTCGATCGTGTCGATGAAATGTATAGTACATCTATCGTACCCCATTATACGTTATATTTAACTAATCTACGCTCCGATGACCATCGTCTAAATCGATCATATCGATAAAATGTACAGTATGTCGATCATACCCTATTATACATTCTGTTTAACTAATTTACGCTTTGATGACCATCATCTACCTCGATCGTGTCGATGAAATATATAATATGTCGATCGTACCTAATTATACGTTATGTTTAAGTAATCTGCGCTCATCGTCTAACTCGATCGTGTCGATGATATACTAGAACAACACGGGTGTTTTAAAATGACTGTAGTGGTGTTTGAAAAAATTTCATTTTTCAGAACAACTAGGGCTGTTTAGATTAACAAAAATAAAATGACTTCGTCCTTGTATAACAGCTCTAGTCGTTTTACAAAACGACCATTTGAAGACATTTTTTTTACTTTACTATCCATAGTTATTTTTTGGTGTGTTTTGAATTTTAATTTAGATATGTTGTTGTCTGGTTTAAATGCTATAGATATCAAAGTTGGGCAGTTGTAAATGTTGATTAAGACGTACATTTATGGTTAACAGTGGTGCGAAGCCCATTGGTTGCAAATGGACATTTAAGACCAAGAGGGATTTAAAAAGCAATATTGAGAGATATAAGGCTTGTCTTGTTGTCAAGGGTTTTATTCAGAAAGAAGGCATTGATTATAAAGAGACTTTCTATTCGGTTTTATCAAAAACTCTTCAGGATAATAATGGTATTAGTAGCTCATTTTGATTTGGAGTTACATCAGATGGATGTAAGGAATACGTTTCTCACTGGTGATATTGAGGAGACGATATATATGGTGCAGAGCCAGAAAACTTTGTATCAGGTTATCCTAAGAAAATGGTGTGTAGACTAAAGAAATCCATTTATGGTCTCAAGCAAGCATATCATCAATGGTATTGCAAATTTTATTAAATCATTATCTCGTTTGGATTTGAGGTAAATATAGTTGAAGATTGTGTATACTTTAGTCAATGTCCCAAGAATGAGGTTGAGGTGAAAGAAATGCAAAAGATTCCTTATGCGTTGGCTATAGGGAGTTTTATGTATGCTCAATTATGTACGCGTCCAGATATAGTGTTCATGGTGGAGCTATATATTGAAAGAGTGTTAAACAGATACTCATAGCTTGTTCCACCATGGCAACTGTGTTCATAGGCTGTTATGAGGCATCTAATCATGGAATATAACTGCGAAATTTGTCATTGGGCTGCGTGTTGTGGATGGTATTAAAAGACCATTGACGATATATTGTGACAATAAATTGGCTATGCTATATTCAAACAACAATAGGAACTCTACGAAGTCGAAGCACATAGACATCAAGTTTCTTGTCGTTAAAGAGAGAGTTCAGAGCAGTTAGGCGTCTATAGAACATATTGGCACAAACTCCATAATTGCAGTCCGCTTACCAAGGGTTTACCGCCTAAGGTGTTTCACAAGTATACATATGGGTCTTGTATTGTTTGATGATTTCTGGTTTCGTGGGAGTTTGTATTTGATGATTTTTTGGTAATAGATACACTTTATGATTATTTTCTGTAGAATAAAGTATAATGGTTGTTACCAATCTCTGAACTTGGTCTTTCCATTTGTGGTTTAACATTAAGATTGGAAAGCTTTGGTATGATCTCACTAAAGAATAAAGTAGGACCAGTTGGAAATAGACATGTGTTAAGATCACATTACATGTAAATTTCATGCTACACATCCATACTCAATCTATGTCATTGAATATGTTGGTATGATGACCATTGATGGGTTTAGTTACCAATTAATGTGACAAAGACCGCTTTGATCTCATGCTGATATAGTGATGGACCAGATTGTATGGAGATGTTTTAAGCAAGATAGCAATTTAAGTGTACACATAAAGTTTAAAATATAATTGTTTAAGATAACATATGTAGCTCAAGTGGGAGATTGTTGGATTTTTTATCTCTATAATGGGTTATATATTGTATTGTAATTATATGGGCTATCTAATTAATAGAGCTATTAAGTGATTTGTTGATTAGGCCCTCGAAACATCTAAACTAAGTACGGGTTTTGTAATTTGTAGAGTCTGGTACCCAGTTCAATTAGGATTGATGAACTTCTAATTGGACTAGGGTATACAGAATATATAAATAAGGGTTATTGTCTCCACTTTTGCTATTCTTTCTACACCATTATGGACAAAGATTTTATTGAGTATTATTGAGGTGATTAGACTGTGAAAGATTCAACCCTCTCAATTTCAACACCAATGGAAACAGGTATTCTTCTGATTTAATTATAGGGTAAATTCAGGGCCGGTCACTGTTTGGATACTATGGACTCTAAAGTCATATGCTCAAAACTTAATTCAATTAAAGTCATATTTTAGAGCTAAAAGACCAACATATCTTTAATTATAAAAAAACGCTAATTGTGATACTGTTTTGTGGTGATACTGTTAAACCTATGATTTTGTACTACTAATGAAATATTTTAAGAACAATATTATTCTCTTGTTTATTCTCTACTGATTAATTCGTCTACCTACCATTAAACACATTATATATTTATACTTATCTATCCAATGGGAATCTATGTCCTAATTGAATCTCAAACATGTTATAATTCAAGGGAAAAATTAGAAACATTGTTCATAGTTTTATCTAAGTCAGATCTAAAACTGCTACTCTTGTCTTTAGATGACCCTTTGCATGACTTCTCATTAACTTGAGAATGATTGGCAGTTCTTCTTTCTTCATTTTGGCATTGCTCTGAAGTATGTGTTTGCTTTTAAGAGATCCAGATACCTTGGAAGAGCTTTAATTTGCAGCAAAATGATGTACATTTATCCGTAATACTGTTTTAGAGGATTTGTGATACTGTTTTGATAAAAAAAATTAAAGATTGCCATTTTAAGCTAAAGAGACGACTTCAAACGGGTAAAATCCATCATACGCAGTGACAAAGCGACTGGTCTTGACCATCTCGTCGAGACCATTTTGAAAATATATTATAATAAAAATTCTGAGCACGTATGCAAATTCTATATTCATTTCTATTGTGATATTGTTTTTTGTGATACTGTTTTGCATAATACAGTATTAAACAACACACATGACTATAATATCATACTTTTATCTTTGATACTATTTAATTAGTCATGTGTTTTGTTTGATACTGTATTATGCAAAATAGTATCATAAATTAAAACATGGATTAAAACAGTGTCAAAATTACTAATGCACATTACCTAAACAAAATATTATCATGGATTAAAACAGTATCATAGACAAAACTAAGACATTCAAATAGTATCACATGTTCAAACATTACCATAATTAAACAGTATCAAAGATAAAAGTAACTATCATAAATAAAACTCATTCCACATAGATTCAAACAGTATTATAGATTAAAATAGTATCAAACAATATCTGTGATACTGTTTTCTATAATACAGTATCAAACAACACACATGACTAACAATGTTTTCTGTGATATTGTTTTTCTATAATACAGTATCAAACATCATGCTCTCTTTTAACAATGAGAACTTCTTGCCACTTTCTCAACACAGAGTCATAACTTTGGGGACATCATGCTCTTTTTTAATTCTCTCTTTGTAACAGAGATCATTCACTAGCAAATGTCTAGGATGCTTATGTAACTGAATAATTTCCTTACCTTGTTGTGCTTTCTCTTTACTAGCAAATATCCAGGATGTCAATTGTTCCCCAATATATATCCAGGACAGTTACACCGTCAACACCACAACCACCTTCACCACTAGTCAAATCCGCCCACTACCACCCACGCAAGTGTAACACATGGGTTTTGGGATAGTGTTGTTGTAGGTGGGATCTAGAAATTATGGTTAGCGATGAGGTGAATATGAATGGTGATAGTCTGATAGGTAGGATGAGATTTTGAGTTTGTTCAATTAAATGAATAAAAATATAAAATATTTACACAGTAGTTTTAAAATAAATACATACAGATTATAAATACACTCGCTAAAGGTCACCAGAGGTGGAGGAGGTTGTTGCCGGATGTTGCCGGAGGTGTAGGAGGTTGTCACCGGAGGTGGAAGAGGTTTGTGGAGTTGAAAGATTGTGCCAATGGAAAATATAGTTAAAAAGGGTGATTTTGGAATTAATTTAAAATAGTAATGTAAAAGTATGACTTAATCACAATTAAAAAAAAAAAAAAATTGACCTAATTTGAAACAAGTCATATGGAGATGACTTATTGGCAATTTTTCCTTAATTATACTTGATAATTTGACATGATATATAGATTCTTTAATTATGTGTACGTAATTAAAGAATATAGACTTTATTTCTAACAACTTGTATTTACATGGGTACGTTGGTTACATGGACTGAACATGATTAGACATTACAACTGGCAAATTTTCACACACCTCTTTTCTTTAATTCCATCTAGTCATTGAGTAATTCAGTTTAACAAGAGGTGCAAATCGTCGGGTGCCGACTTTGTTTTGAGAGGCACAGTAGCCCGACACTGGCTAGTTTTTATGCCAGCAGATGTAAAAGATTTGGGCCCTACAAGGCCTGTGCTGGGCCTACTGGCTTTTCAAAGTTTTTTTTTTAATTGTTTCGGATCAACACACAACATGGTCTGGTATGACATTGTACATGCTGACTTGCTTTAGCTTAGGCAGTCTAGCATATTTTGATACCCCAAGTGCACCAAACATTTTCTTAATGAATGCAAAATTAATATATGACCAGATAATTTACCTTCTAGCTGTCCTACAGTCTCTCTTGTCAAGAGAAGATGTTGATAGACTGCCTTGAGTTGTTGCAAACCTTGGGGAGACAACCAATCTAGACGGCGAATCACATCATAGTCTCTAGAAGGAGATAAAGCCACCATTTGCTTTGCTTCCTCAAGCCACTCTTGTGTTAGCTTGCTGTTAACACTCCTTTCAACTGAAACTCATATTTATTTCGATCCTCAATAACCCTTCATGTTCCGGTAAGGTTATACGTTTTCTTGTTAGTATTAACTGATCCGAAGAACATGTCATTCATTAAATCAGTTAGGCTTGTTCTTTTCATACATGGCTTCTACTATCAGCTAGCTTCTTTTGTAGGTTGATTGATCCTCTGTTGAATTTCCTACCCATGGCTTCCAACTTCACCAGGCCAATATCCCATATGCGTGCATGAACAGTTTGTTGGAAATAGTGTTTAATTAAGTTGAATTTGACCAACTTTGACCAAATAATTGATTGAGTTCCGTTAACCAATTGAGGTGGAACTTTGGTTTAGTACGATCTACTCCGCGAGTAGATGTTCATTGTATATTTGGTTGTGCAAAATCATTTCCGGGTGAATGAGAAATTATAGCCAAAAGTGGGCACGTTAACTTGGAATATAAAAGGTAAATTGGAGAAAAAGTGGGAACCTTGTCCCACATCGGAAGATGAATAGTAATTTTATCTATTCATATAACCCAAGATTGGAATTGGGTTTGGGCCCCAAGGGGTACCACAAGTATTTGGAAGGGGAGAGACCTAGACCCTATTGGGTTCGGTCCAAAGCCACACAGCGCTGCCGCATTGTCGCCGCCCGCCCGCCGGCCGGGCTCGGCTCGAGCTCGTGGCTCGTGGCTCGTGGCTCGTGGCTCGTGGGTATCGGGATTGGGCTTAGCCCAATATAAACTTTTTGGACAAATAAATTAAATAATTATTTATATTATTTAATTATCCTTCCAAATAAATCTCCAATCGATTGTTGACACGTGGTTTCGTCGGATTGCAACATGTGTCCCGTCTTCTAGAAGATTCCGGACTCTGTTCACTGAAAAGACACATCAATTGGTTGTGTCTTTTGGAATTCTATAAATCAGTCCCTCCAGTTTCGAATTGGCATACAACAGAATTCGAACTTTCATTCATAATCATTCTGCACTTTGCATTATTACAAAACACTGCATCCGTCCTTGCATTTCAAAAAGAGAGTTCAAAACATTTTCTGGTTCGCTGTTTCTTGAGGTTCGAAGTGCTACTACCAGCGAGAAGAGACCGTTGTATCTTGGGAGACGTTTGCCATCCAACCATGAGCACCTGTGCGGGAAAATTTCGTCTTAAGGACAAAGAGTTTACCTCTTGCCTCGATCCACCATTTCTGTTCTTATTTGTTTATGCTTTTTCAGTTTTTTCAAGTAAGTCATTTTCAGTATTATGATATTCTTTTTCAGAATATAATTTACACCATAATAACCAATAATCTTAAGACGAAATTTCTTCTGTTATATATATTCTGAAAATTAATTGAATATACAGTGTGTTACGTGTATGTTATATTCTTACAAATTCTTACTTATTGCAATCTGTTATATAATAGGAATTTGTGCATTACTTTTTGGCTTTTTCTGAAATGAAACAGTGTGCATTACAGAAACAAAAATAATAATCTGCATTTCAGACAAATAGTGAAGTTCGTTTACGTGTTTTTACATTTTGAAATTCCTAACAGTTTGCAATCAATCTGTTACTTTAATATAATTCACTATTGCATGTCAATCTGTTATTTAATTATATTCTGAAACAGTGTGCATTCTGCAATATAGAAAAATTTGGAATTTATTGTATTATATGTAATTTAATTGTCATTTCAGAATTGAGTGCATTCACTGTAATTGATTTACAATTCATTGCTTTGTCATTTGCCATCTAATCTGTTGCCAATTTTAAAGTCTGCAAATTAAAACTCGTGTTAACATTTAATTGCAATCACATTAAAAGTCTCTGTTAACAATTTAATTGCATGCAAATTTAAACACTGCATTATTTTGAAACAGTGCACTTTCATTTTGTCTTTTGCCAATCAGTGTGAATTAATTCTGAAACAGTGTGCATTATTTTTGGCTTGTGAACGTGTGCATTAATTTGAATCAGTGTTCATAATTAAAGTTTGAAACAGTGTGCAGTGCTCATTAATTCTGTTATTTTGAAATCTGATTTTAATTACATTTTATAATTTGGATCAAGGGCATATAATTGAATTATGTAACTATTCTGGGAAAAGTGCTAATCTGGTATATTACTGCTTTAAATAATACTGCATTGAATTAATTTACGTGCATACATTAAATAATCATCACTGGAATTTATTTAATTTATTTAGTGTTTTGTACACTAATTATATACTACAATCTTAAAGTGTTGATCTTCTGTTTATGTAAACAGAAATGGATACAAATGGGAGTAACGTTGTTCCCCCTACTAGTGCAACCAATGTGGTACCACCTATGGCTATTCCGGTTCAAACCACTTCGGTTCCACATGGAGAGAAGCCGGAAAAATTCAGTGGTGTGGACTTCAAAAGATGGCAACAAAAGATGCTATTCTACTTGACCACTTTGAATTTGGTAAGGTTTCTTAGCGAGGATCCACCGGCAGTGCAAGAAGGAACAAACAATAGGGATTCACTTATTGCTTTGGATGCGTGGAAACACTCAGACTTCTTGTGCAAAAACTATATCCTAAATGGATTGGACAATACACTATATGGTGTCTATAGTGCTATGAAATCGGCAAAAGAACTTTGGGAATCATTGGAGAAGAAATACAAAACAAAGGACGCTGGTACAAAGAAATTTATTGTTGGCAAATTTCTTGACTTTAAGATGGTGGATTCCAAAACCGTCATCAATCAAGTTCAAGAATTGCAAGTTCTTCTTCATGACATCCATGCTGAAAATATGACCCTTAATGAATCATTCCAAGTGGCTGCAATTATTGAGAAACTCCCTCCTTTATGGAGAGAATCCAAGAACTATCTCAAGCACAAACGCAAGGAGATGAACTTGGAGGAATTAATTGTCCGGTTGAGGATTGAAGAAGACAATAGAAAGTCCGACAGAAAATTTGGAGGACAGTCTATACAAGCAAAGGCCAATATGGTGGAATCTGGTTCTAAGACAAATAAGAAAAGGAAACATTCTGGAGATACTCCCAAAAAGGATGGCAAGAACACAAAAAGGTTCAAGGGCACTTGTTACAATTGTGGAAAACCGGGACATCGAAAAAATGAATGTCGTAGCAACAACATGCCTAAAAAGAAGAATGCCCAAGTTAATGTAACTGAAGTAGATGCACTATCTGATGGTGTGCAAGAGTTGAACTTGTCGGCAGTTGTATCTGAATGCAACCATGTTGGAAATCCAAGAGAATGGTGGGTAGATACTGGAGCTACTAGACACATTTGTGCTGACAAGAATATGTTCTCCACTTATAATTCTGTTAATGGAGAACAACTATTCATGGGAAATTCTTCAAATTCAAAGGTTGAAGGACAAGGAAAAGTGGTCCTGAAAATGACTTCTGGCAAAGAACTCGTCCTCAACAATGTACTGCATGTGCCCGACATTCGCAAGAATCTTGTTTCTGGATCTTTACTTAGCAAACATGGGTTTAAACTTGTATTTGTGGCTGATAAGTTTGTACTTACCAAAAACGATTTGTATGTGGGAAATGGATATTTGAGTGACGGACTATTCAAGATGAATGTCCTTACTATTGTACCAAAATCAATCAATAATAATAAGAATATGAATTCTTCTGCTTATATGATTGAGTCATCCTTTTTATGGCATTATAGATTAGGACATACAAATTTTAAATCATTTGCAAGTTAATAAATTTAAATTTGTTGCCTTCTTTACATTTTGATCCTAATCACAAGTGTGATACGTGTGTAGAGGCTAAGTTAACCAAAACACCGTTTCACTCGGTTGAAAGAAATACAATACCTTTATAGTTAATTCACAGTGATATATGTGATTTAAAGTTTGTGCAAACTCGAGGTGGAAAAAAGTATTTTATTACTTTTATTGACGATTGCACAAGAGATATTATATGTATATTTGCTAAGAAGCAAAGAGCGAGGCCTTGGAAGTGTTTAAACACTACAAGAATGAGGTTGAAAATCAACTTAGTAAACCAATAAAAATTATTCGTAGTGATAGAGGTGGAGAATATGTAGCACTGTTTGAGGAATTTTGTTCAGAATCTGGCATTATTCATCAAACAACGGCTCCCTATTCACCTCAATCGAATGGCATCGCTGAACGCAAGAACCGAACTCTTAAAGAGATGATGAATGCGATGTTGATAAGCTCTGGATTACCCCAGAACTTGTGGGGGGAAGCTATTCTTTCAGCAAACCACATTCTTAATAAAATTCCACACAAAAGTAAGAACAAAACTCCTTATGATTTATGGAAAGGTCATAAACCTTCGTATCAATACTTAAAAGTGTGGGGGTGCTTGGCTAAGGTAGAAGTACTTAAGCTAAAACAAGTCAAAATTGGGCCTAAAACAATTGATTGCATATTCATTGGATATGCTAGTAACAGTAGTGCCTATCGGTTCTTGGTACATAAATCAGACATTCCTGATATACATGAAAGCACAATCATTGAATCAAGAAATGCTGCATTTTTTGAAGATGTCTTTCCATGTAAAGACAAGAAAGAATTAAGTTCGCAAAAACGAACTAATGATGCTGCAAATAATGGTTATCAAAGTGATGATGAACCTAGACGTAGCAAGAGGGCCAGAACATCTAAAACCTTTGGTCCTGATTTTTTAACTTATTTGTTAGAAAATGAGCCTAGGACATTTAGTGAAGCAATGTCCACCCCAAAAGCTCCATATTGGAAAGAAGCTATAAATAGCGAAATAGACTCTATCATGAAAAATCACACTTGGGAATTGGTTGAACTCCCACCGGGAAATAAACCTTTAGGCTGCAAGTGGATTTTCAAGAGAAAATTAAAACCCGATGGATCTATTGATAAGTATAAGGCTAGGTTAGTAGCCAAAGGGTTCAAACAAAAGGAAGGCCTTGACTTTTTTGATACATACTCACCAGTGACAAGGATCACGTTAATTAGAGTTCTTATTGCAATCGCAGCATTGCATAATCTTGAGATCCATCAAATGGATGTTAAAACAACATTTCTGAATGGTGAGTTGAAAGAAGGGATATACATGGAGCAACCTGAAGGGTTTGTTGTTTCTAGACAAGAGAAAAAAGTGTGTAGACTCGTTAAGTCCTTATATGGACTAAAGCAAGCGCCTAAGCAATGGCACGAGAAATTTGACAAAACAATGTTGTCAAATGGTTATAAAATTAACGAGTGTGATAAGTGTGTTTATATCAAAAGAACATCAAACGCATATGTAATGGTATGTCTATATGTTGACGACATGCTAATTATGGGTAGCAATCATGAAGTCATCATAGCTACTAAGAAAATGTTGACAAAACATTTTGATATGAAAGATATGGGTATAGCTGATGTCATATTAGGGGTGAAGATCTCTAAAACATCAGATGGACTTATGTTATCACAATCTCATTATTTTGAGACGGTACTTAGAAAGTTTAACGCATATGATGAAAATCCAGTTAAGACACCAGTAGATCTGAATCTACATTTGACTAAGAATACAGGAAATCCTGTATCTCAAATGAAATATTCTCGGATCATAGGCGTTTTAATGTACATTACTAATCGCACACTACCGATATTGCTTATGCAGTTAATAAGTTGAGCAGATTTACTAGTAATCCAAATAATGACCATTGGAAGGCATTGAATAGGGTTCTTAGATATCTAAGATACACCTTAAAGGATGGATTACACTATACCAGATATCCGGTGTATTAGAAGGATACAGTGATGCTAAGCGGTTATCGACACCTAAGGATTCTAAATCCACTAGTGGTTATATTTTTACCATTGGTGGTGCAGCCGTGTCTTGGAAGTCCTCAAAACAAATATGTATAGCTCGATCCACGATGGAATCTGAATTTATAGCTTTAGATAAAGCTAGAGAAGAAGCAGAATGGCTTCGAAATTTTTTAGAGGACATTCCATGTTGGCCTAAGCCAGTGCCTGCAATAATTATACATTGCGATAGTCAATCGGCTATTGGAAGGGCAGAAAATAGTATGTATAATGGCAAGTCTCAACATATACGTCGAAGACACAATACCACTAAACAATTGATCTCTAATGGTGTAATCTCTATTGATTATGTAAAGTCAAAAGAGAATCTCGCGGATCCGCTGACAAAAGTTTAGCTAGAGATCACATGCATTATTTATCAAAGTGAATGGGCTTAAAGCCTACTACGTAAGATCTTTGTAACGGTAACCCAACCTTGCTGACTGGAGATCCCAAGATCTTGGTTCAATGGGACAACTAAGTTATAAAGATTCAAAGGAGCACTTAGGAGTTATCTCCTACCCATTCTCATGATACAAAAAGTGCTTTCTGCAAAGTGTAATAGGTTAAGTTATTCTTTTAATGATTCATATAGCTTGGATAAACCAAGTAGGGTAAAGCAGAGTACTCTTAATAGGAGATCACCTATATAAGTAAGAAGTGAGGCCGCTTCTATGAGAATTTTGAGGCTTGAATTCTCTAAAACGCTTATAAAACCCAAGTGCTGTTCAAGGCCAAAATGAACACAACCATGAGAACCGAAAGTGTTAGGGAAGATATTGTGTGGGTACTATTGTCTTGGTTTACACTCAACGGCTGAACAGTTCAAGACATCACGTTCACTGATTAGCCAAGTGAATCCGATAGTATTCTACTAAGGAAGGTTCAAAGTCATAAGCTACCTCTCCTAATGCAATACCTTTCCGCATGTACTCGCTTTTAGTGTCTGCATTTCATTTGCATAATACATGAGAATTTTCATTCATGTGGGGGATTGTTGGAAATAGTGTTTAATTAAGTTGAATTTGACCAACTTTGACCAAATAATTGATTGAGTTCCGTTAACCAATTGAGGTGGAACTTTGGTTTAGTACGATCTACTCCGCGAGTAGATGTTCATTGTATATTTGGTTGTGCAAAACCATTTTCGGGTGAATGAGAAATTATAGCCAAAAGTGGGCACATTAACTTGGAATATAAAAGGTAAATTGGAGAAAATGTGGGAACCTTGTCCCACATCAGAAGATGAATAGTAATTTTATCTATTCATATAACCCAAGATTGGAATTGGGTTTGGGCCCCAAGGGGTACCACAAGTATTTGGAAGGGGAGAGACTTAGACCCTATTGGGTATCGGGATTGGGCTTAGCCCAATATAAACTTTTTGGACAAATAAATTAAATAATTATTTATATAATTTAATTATCCTTCCAATTAAATCTCCAATCGATTGTTGACACGTGGTTTCGTCGGATTGCAACATGTGTCCCGTCTTCTAGAAGATTCTAGACTCTGTTCACTGAAAAGACACATCAATTGGTTGTGTCTTTTGGAATTCTATAAATCAGTCCCTCCAGTTTCGAATTGGCATACAACAGAATTCGAACTTTCATTCATAATCATTCTGCACTCTGCATTATTACAAAACACTGCATCCGTCCTTGCATTTCAAAAAGAGAGTTCAAAACATTTTCTGGTTCGTTGTTTCTCGAGGTTCGAAGTGCTACTACCACGAGAAGAGACCGTTGTATCTTGGGAGACGTTTGTCATCCAACCGTGAGCACTGTATGGGGCAATTTCGTCTTAAGGACAAAGAGTTTACCTCTTGCCTCGGTCCACCATTTACTCGTCTTATTTGTTTTGCTTTTCTCAGTTTTTTCAAGCAAGTCATTTTCAGTATTATGATATTCTTTTTCAGAATATAATTTACACCATAATAACCAACACAGTTCTTCTGCCAGGCTTTCCTGGGAGGGGAAATGGTGGGAGGGTAGTGAGTTGCTGGATCAGCCGTTGGCTGAAAATCCAAGAGAAGTTTCACATATTAAGCAAAGGTCCAATATTATAAAGAAAAAATTACATATTTGGTCCCCAACCTTTCAAAAATGTTGGGGATATACTCCTAACATTTAAAAATAGCATCAGACATTCCCAACTTTTAAAAAAATAGGCATGGTAGGTCATTTATGACAAAATTAATCTTCTTTTTAAATAAACAAAAAAAAAAAACTGAAAAATAGGTCATATTCTTTATCAAATCTCAAAATTCAAAATCCATCACTACTCCCAAAAACCAAAAAACCCAAAAGAAAATAATGCTTGTTGCTGCAGTGAGCACATTTATTTTTTCTCACTGATTCCAGTTTCTATCTCTACTATGCAGGAGGAATGCAAAATGGAGGCCACCAAGAGCAGCCATAATTCCTAATTTCATTTCCCAATGCGTAGTTACGAAGTTAAAAATCGGTAACCATTAAGGACTACTCTCTGTTTCCAGGCTTTAGACCTTTGCATTCTTCATTTGTTACTCAATAGATCAGAACATGTGCTGATTCAGGTTTACTTGTCAGAGCAAATTAATTTTCCTTCATAAGGTCCTACTTTTCTTGAATTTAATTTAAGATTGTTCTCATCATAAAATCTGAAGTATGCTGACGGAATTTGTTTCTTTGATGATTAAATCAAAAGTATGCTAACGCTATTATTTTCTTTTTGGGTTTTTTTTTTTTTTTTTTGGGGGTGGGGGGGGGTGATGGATTTGGATTTTGAAGTTTGATAAAAAAGATGATCTCTTTGTTATTTTTTAATTTTTTGGGTGCATTTGGTTATTTTTTAATCATTTTTTTCCCTTGTTTTTTGTCTATGTAAAGAGAAGGACAATTTCGTCATAAAGAACTTATCATACCTATTTTTCAAACGTTGGAGATGTTTGATGCTATTTTTAAAGGTTATGAGTATATCCCAACTTTTTTTAAAGGATGAAACCAAATATGCAATTTTATCTATTATGAAAAATGGACAGAATTATATTAAAAACTATGCCGTCCCTTTGATCACTGTCTTTTTGTGTGTCCAATTGTGTGCACAAGGCCTTGCAGGGATAGCATGTCAAGGGAGCAACTCTTAAATGAGCAATTTATTTTTTTTTTAGGTCAAATTCACACTACAAATGCTATATTTGAATCAAGATATGATTTTTATCCCCGGCCCTCATCAATTCGTACAATAGAATTTTTATTTTGTGGAAGAAAGAAAATTGAATGTTTAACATCAAAATCAGATTAAAAGGTGTCCAATATGCACAAAAGGAGCAAATGGGCTGTGCCATATTTCGGAATTTTCACACATTAGAAAAACTATAAATTTAGGCCCTTATATTGTAGGGTGTATTCAATTTTTATTTTTTTCCATAAGAGGAGTTTTCGTACATAATTTATAAAATCAAATCCAACAATAAAAAAACTCATCATTCCGATAATCCAACAAGTAAAGTTTTTAACCAAAGTGACAACTCTCCAACAATTCGTCAATAAATAAAAAATAAAAATCAACAAATCAACACAAATGTTCATATCCAACACCATCAATTCAATTCAAATCAACAAAATTTCAAGTATAATTTAAACAACAACATCAACTACAATACCCAATTATGTGCGTCTGTGCAATTGATCAACATACATCACTGCGTGAGTCTGTACAAATTATATAAAAAAACTAAAATGTGAATTAAGAACATTCACTGCTGTAATTACACCGCATATGCAAAAGTTACAATATTTGTTACAATCAAGTTGAGAATGATGACGAAGTTCCTGAATAAAAAAAATATGGATTTCAAAATGGGTCAAATTGGAAGAATCGAAACACCAAGTTGTAGGCTAATAAAGCCAAACTATAAACTTGAAAAAATTAAGTAATATTCATATTCTAGTCAAAGGAAAACAAAATTATAGGAAAAAAAAACAAAAACAAAAAATTAGAAGTTTGACATTTAAAAGCTAACATTAAAGTAATAAAAAAAGAAAATATTGCAAAGAAATCTAATATTGCTAACATTGCCACTGTCTAGATTATTGTAAGCCCCATTATCTCTAGACTCTAAAACCTTTATCCATACCACCCTCTAAAAGTTCCTAAGGTTTTTTTTCCCCCCAACACCAATTTCCTTCAAATCACTCCTTTTAAAACATGTCATTTTGTCTCATTAATATTGTATGCAAAAATAGAACCAAAATTTCAATAAATAAATAAATAATTCAAGTAAATAAAATATAATCCTAACCTGCAAAAAAATCTAATAAATATAAATTATATATTTGCATTAATATTGTAGGCAAATAGAAATATATATATATATATATATATATATATATATATATATATATATATATATATATATATATAATATTTGAAATCAAGAAAATAAAATTAAACCTTACCTCTCTAATTTTTCGATTGCCGAATTGGGTCCTTTTGCCCCATTTTGTTGTTTCTCAATTATCGTGTATGGTAATGAATAATGATAGAATATGACTCTTGGGGTTTATTAGTCTATAGGATTAAGATAATGGGCCATGTTGGAATTTTGAAAAAAGAAAAGAAAAAAAGAATGGGTTCAATTTGTTCATGAAATTTCAATAATAAAAAAAAAAAAATTAGAATTTTGCGCCTAAGTGTGCTGCCTCTTTTGCCTCATGAAAAGTCCGGGCATGCAAATGAGTTGTGTATATTTTGAACACTGCCAATTAATATGGAATAGAAATACTGTAGAAATTTAAATTCAATACAATGCTTGTTTAGATACAATAATAAACGAACAAACAAATGAAACATGTCCAGTTGAGAAAATCAAGAAAGTTATACACAATAAGATTGGGTAAAATCAACCGGTGGCCACCGAACTTTAACTTAGTTTCTACTTAACCACCGAACTTTAAAAGGTATCTCAATGCCCACCCAACTTTCAACTAAGTTTCTCATCTATCACCTGTTACTCATTCGCTTGCAATACCTGACGGAATATCGTACATGGTAAAAGCACTTTCAATATAGCATAGTTACAATATTAAATCTCTCTCAATTAATAAAATTGCACTACCTAAACACGCTATTTTTTCAAAGAAATTGAAAAAGCTTTCATCTTTTCTAACCAAATTCATGCCAATTAGGCAAGTTTAAATAGTGGGTTTTTGTTGATTGGGAGAGATTTAACATCATTATTGTGCTCCATTAGAAAATCGTTTGCCATGTAGAATATTATGTCAATTATTGCAAGTGAATAGTTAACGGGTGATGGATGAGTAACTTTGTTGAAAGTTGAGTGGACGTTGAGATATACCTTTAAAGTTCGGTGGCTAAATGAAAACTAGGTTGAAGTTGGGTGACCACCGATTGATTTTACCCCAATAAGATTTCAAAAGAAAACTAAAAACAAGTCGATTTCATGATAGCAAGAGTAGTCTTATCAATTCTGCCCATCCCAACACCGGAAAGAATTTCAAGAATCGATGATCCTCTAAAGAGTTGATCACTTATCTGTTGGGACGCCATTTGTTTATTTGGCCTAGGTCCACACTACGGCTCATCCTATGAGGATGGCACATTTACACGCTACCAATTTCTAGGAGCGAACACGGTTTGGTTTGGACGGTTTATGGTAAATTTTCAAACCAAACTACTTAAAGTAGTTAGAAATTCTTTTCAATCCAAACCAAACCACTTCATTTTCGAAACCAAACCACTTTTTGTGGTTTAGTTCGATTTAAAATCATGGTTTACAAAACCAACAAAAAAATATATATCGAACAAGTTAAATTATAAATATTAGTCTACTATAATATTTGTATCAATAAAAAACAAAAAAATGTATTAGTATCACTGTTGTAATAATCCAGCAAAGTTTGGTCAAACCAAGAATTTCTTGGTCAAAAATCTCAAGCCAAGTTTCTTTTTTTTTAAAAAAAAAAAAATAGTGGATAATGATGGCTTAGGCGGTGGATGGCTGTGGAAAGCAAATCCATTTTCTTTTTCAACTTATCCCTTCGGCAGAAAGAAGCAGCAGCATCATTTTCTCTTGGCAGCATTCATTTTCTCTCTCTTTTCCTTACACTAAATTTGATACAACAAAATTTGGAATCAATGAGAAAATTTGAAAGTGGAAGAAGTAATAGAAAATATTAAGTTTGAAGAAATTAATTTCCAGCTTTGGCTACGATATGAGGTAAGAAGATAAACTTTGATTTTAAGAATTGGTTTAATTGTGTGCTTATAGTGGGTTAAGAATTAGCAGTTCGATTTCTAGCTTTAATTATTGGATTTTTCAAGGAGGAGAACTATAAGTGAGTTTTGATTTGGATAATCCTATTGTTATCTCAAGAAGTGATTCAAATGTCGGGACAGTCTATCAGCCGAGTTAGTCTTCAGTAGATAACTCTGTGAGTGGAAAATATATTTTAGAAAATTTAGATTTCAATTATAAGATTTTATATCACTAAATGTAAAATTACGTGTTTTATTATAATTGTTTTTGAATTATATTATCTTGTAAATTCTAAAGATTGTGAAATTGCCTATTATGAAATTAAACGTGAATTGAGATGACGTTTAAATCTATAAAAGTACTCGGTGAATTCATTGATTGTTCTAGTATACTGAGGGGTCTTGGCCGTGTATTAGACTGAGGGGTCTTAGCCGTTTATTCGTACATTAAAGGGTCTTGACAGTGTATCATATACATTGAGGGGTCTTGGCTGTATACTAGAAAGCTTAGCCTTTTGAGGCAGTCTATGCACGCATGCTCAGATTATATAAATGGGTATATTTTGGTGAGATGTTTCATTATACTGTGATATGATGAAGTGATGGTATATATTTCAGCTGATAAATATTCTATGAATATGAGCTGATATTACTTGTTGAAGTTAACATGAATTGTTAAGTGGCGTGAGCTCGTTTTTTATAGTATCTATAAATGAAAATAGTATAATTATTTTCGAAAATCTCCACTCACTAAGCCTATCAACTCATTTATTTTCTAACAATAATTTTTCTTATCAGGTAGCGGTTGAGTTTCTGGGCAGCTTTTGGATATAAAACTTTTGAGTTCGAAGTCGGAGCCACACGACAGAGTTATTTAGTATGATCCACTTCACAGAACATGTAGTCATTATTTTGGGGATACATGTTCATTTTTGAATATCATTTTGCATCACTTGTAAATAGATAAGTGGCTCACTATGTATTTCGTATCCGTATGTACAGTTTATGTTAATTAAATAGAAAAAGTTTTATGATTTGGCTAGTCTATACTGTGTTCTTTTGATGTGGATATTGGATGGGCAAATGGTCCCATTTAGTTATGAATCAGTTTGTTGGGATATGTGATATTTTATTTCAGGTTGGTTAGTACAAATGACATGGGAGATAATGCAGTAATTTTCTTTAAAATAAGAAATAATGAGTTGTAATAATAGTAGCCTTGGTGGTGGGTCCAGCCTCTGGTTGGTATTCACCATCGGCGCACGTTACGTCTCGGGTATATAGTATTGCTCGGGACTGGTCGTGTCAACTGTCAACCAAAACAAGATATTTCAAACCAGAGTTCTACACTTTTGAATCTAATCATTATAATACAAAAATACATGATAGCAATAGTTTAGAGTAATCTCTTAGTCGATAATAATTGGCACAACATCTCTAGTTGTAACACATGATACATTCTATGCATAAAGATATTCATTAATTATAATTAAATGATATAAAGCTAGTAATAAAGAAAATGAATAGAAATATCAAATACGATAATACATTCTGTAGTTTTTTCTGAATCATCTAATGCATCTACTTCATCCAAATATTGAAGAATCGATGTAGGTTCTTTCTTACTATGCAACCAATTCTTAGTGCAAATCATTGTCTCAATCATCTTTGCACTCAACGAACTCCTAAAAGAATCAAGAATCTGACGAATAGTAGAGAATGCCTGTTTATATTTGAATGGCTAACACATATTTGGCAATTTGGGAGATAATCTTTTACTTATTTGCATTCAATTTCCACTAAAATAATATGTCGAAAGGCTCATTGGTCAAATCTTCACAACAATCCTTTAAGTAATCTACCAAATCTTTGTTCTCAGCTTGAGCTTCTCAAACAAGTCTAGCTTTAAAAATTGATAGAATGAGTTTGGAAATACCCAAAGGACTTTGTGAAGGACTTGGGCTACTAGATTGAGTAGCATCTTTTGATGGAGCTAATGATGGAGTCATCATTTCTTTATAACATCCACAAATCTGGTTAGAAAATAAACTAAATCGTTACAAAAAAAATAGAGAATTACAGAACGAATCACTCCTCAAAATTCATAGGAAGTTTGGTGAAACAAAACTAGAGTATGTTGGTTGTTTAGGCGAAGGCGAATCAAGGGTTTCGAATCGAGCAAAAAGTGTAGATAGAGAGATAGTAATATGGATGATGGATGGATTTTAATTGGGTTGGGTATTTGGTTTAATTGAGTTGGGTCTAATATAGATAATGGATATATTTAGTTTTAATTGAGTTGAATTAAATTTAAATTATTTTATTTTTGATTTTTGATTTACTTTTTTATTTTTAAACGGTTTGGCAGTTTGAAATGAATTGGAAAAATTGAAACTTGAAGTGGTGTGGCAATTTCGTTGTTCAACCCTACCAATTTCATGCTACCAAGGTGGCATTTGTGAGAATTGAACTCTTGACCTCCCATATAGGAATCTTAAGGTTGGCCTTAAGATTCCGATATGGGAGCGCACTAATAATAGCGAGAGCCATAATGTGGACCAATGCCAAATAAACAAATAGCGTCCCAACATAATCTCCATCATGTTTTCATGAACCAGAAGAAAACAAAGTCTTTGGCAATAGATCTTGTCCACCACTATCGTCCTCAAGCTTTTCCACCCGTTTCTTCATGGAATCAATTTCTTCTATTACTTTCACTAAATTTTGGCTGAAGATTGAGACGCTTGCATCGCTTTAACTTGCAGAACTTGAATGTGCTCGATTCGTAACGTGGGATTCAATTATATCTTCTTCTATAAATGATATATCTCTGATTTGACACTCCAAACATTCTACCTTTTTTATGCTTTTTGTGAAGATTTATCAAGAAAATCTTGCAAGAAATTAAACTTTTCGAGGAGAGATGCAATTTGTTGTTCTTCATCAAGAATCAAATATTGAAAATCATGATGTGTTGGAAAATATGTTAATAAGTAAGCAATAATTAATTTATATTTAGTTAATTACGTGTAGAAATCTGGTAATAATTTTGACTTACTCGAAAATAAATTATAAGAATAAAATGATATTGGTTGAGACTAGAGTTCGACTCTTTTTCTTTAAGACGGTAATGTCTAGCACTAGTGTTGATGGTTCTCCGACAATCATCTTCCATGATACAATGACCACGTTTTGTAATAGTAGCACTCCAAATTACAAGATTAACAAACTTACAAATATTTTTGACCTCTTAGAACCGAATAGGGAAAAAGGACTTCAAATATGCAGAATATAATATTTGGGCTTGAAATGGAGAACACGAAATCGTGTAGGAAAGAAGAGAATATTATACTGCATGAGAAGGATTTTGAATGAATGGAATCCTTGAACTGGAGCCTTTATATAGGAGTTGAAAAGTTGTGTACCAAAAGACACAACTACAACTGGTTTGGACAGCATTGTTCAGACATGTCTAGTCAGAATTAATGTCATATTCTAGAAGTCGGACACGTAATGAAATCCTATCAATCCACTTTTTGAACTTTTGGATTAAATAATTTTTTTTTTCTATAAAAAAAAATATACCAACTTGGACAAGACCAAATACGACTTGCGCCCGGATTGAAGAGCAGCAGCACACGCGTATGGGCTTAAGCCCAACCTACTAACACATAATCTCCATTCCAAAGACTATTGGTATCCATTCACATGCAAATTTAAGTGTCTAATACTTATAATTTTCTAATGTGGGATGGACAATTTCTATTTTCTCACTATTCTAAATTTCTACTCATCTAAGTTTAAGTAGCTTACTTCGACCTTAGTTTTTCATTTACTTGAAATTGGTTTTGAAAAAATAAATATATGTTAATCTACTCGCATAGTAGAATACACTTGGCCAAAGAAATCTTGTATCCAACTAACGAGATCCACTAAAATAATTGATTAAAAGTTGGTCAAATCAACTTATGTAAAGCCAAATTTTCAACATGATGAAGAGTCTGCTCTAGAATGTGAGTAAGAGAAAGAAAAGCAGCAAGAAATGGAGAATTCCAAGTTATGTGCTCGGTGTAAAAATATAAGAGAAAATATGTGTGGAGAAATAATTCTCTGTATTGATTCAATTGAATGAATGATGTTATATATACTAATAGAAAATGAATACTACCTAGAATATGAATATTACATATATGGTATCCTACTACAAATACAATTCTACCAATAATTCTCTGTATTGATTCAATTGAATGAATGATTGAATTGAATAATGAATGATGTTACAATATATATATATATATACTAATAGAAAAGGAATACTACCTAGAATAGGAATATTACATATATGGTATCCTACTACAAATACAATTCTACCAATAAGGTAAAGAATTAATAAGGTAAGTAAATATTTCTTAATACTCCCCCTCAAGTTGGAGCATGTATGTCAAAAGTGCCCAACTTGTGAGTGAATTTGTGAAATGCCTCATTGCCCAGTGCTTTAGTAAACAAATCTGCAATCTGATTGTTGCTTGGAACATAGGCAGTCTTGATCTCTCCTTTAACAATTCGTTCACGAACAATATGACAATCAATTCGTTCATGATATACTGGGTTAGCAGCAATATGTTTTGCTGCTTGATTATCACAATATAAGGTTGCTGCTTGTGGGTGATCTACACATAAGTCTGTCAGCAACTGTCTCAACCATGTAAGCTCACAAGTAATAGAAGTCATTGCCCTATATTCTACTTTTGCTGAATATTTGGACACAATCGTTTGCTTCTTACTTCTCCATGATATAAGTGCCTTTCCCAGAAATACACAATATCCCGTAACTGAACGTCGTGTATTAATATCTCCAGCCCAATCTGCATCACAAAATCCTGCTAGCTGTAATTTTCCACTTGATGAGAAATATAATCCTCGTCCTGGTACCCATTTCAAGTATCGGAGCAATCGGTGAACTGCATCAAGATGGGCTTGTCTAGGTGCCTGCATGAACTGACTGAGTGTATTGACTGAATATGAGATTTTTGGTCTAGTAATTGTGAGATAAATGAACTTTCCTACCAACCGTCGATAATATGTGGGATATTTCAACAACTTTCCATCTGTCGAATTAAATTTTGATGACTGCTCCATGGGAAATACTGCAGGTTTTGCTCCAAGTAATCCGACCTCTTGAAGAATGTCAAGAGTATACTTTCTTTGATTTATCGAAATCCCTAATCTTGAGCGAGCAATTTCTACTCCAAGAAAATATTTTAATGTTCCAAGGTCCTTCAACTTGAATAGAGATGCAAGAAACGTCTTCGTGGAAGAAATTGCTTCTTTATCGTCTCCTATGACAATCATATCATCCACATATAATAGAACAGCTGTAAATGAATTACCACTGACCTTTGTAAAGAGTGAGTAATCTGCATGTGACTGTTTGAAACCAAACTGAATAACAACATATACAAATTTTTGAAACCAATAACGAGATGCCTGTTTCAATCTATATAAAGATTTATGAAGCCGACATACAACTGGTGTCTCACCTTGTTGACGAAATCCAGGTGGGAGAGTCATATAGACTTCCTCATCAAGAGCACTATGAAGAAAGGCATTGTGTACATCCATCTGATGAAGCTTCCAGTTGTGAATAGATGCAACAGCAAGTAAGCATCTGACTGTTGTTAACTTTGCAACTGGAGCAAAAGTATCATTATAATCAATCCCTTCTCATTGTGTAAATTCCTTTGCCACCAGCCGTGCTTTGTAACATTCAACTGTACCATCAGAATTAAATTTGACCTTAAACACCCACTTACAACCAATAGGATGAGAACCCGGAGGAAGCGGGACAAGTGACCAAGTATTGTTTTCTTCCAAGGCACGAATTTCATCATTCATAGCAGCTACCCACTTGGGATCCTGACATGCTGTCTCATATGTTTCTGGCTCAACGATATGAGAAATATTGTATGTAAAAGCATGATGAATAGAAGAAAGGTTGCTATATGATATATACCGTGATATAGGATGTCGAGTGCTAGATTGGACCGGAAGAGACCCGACTTGAGTAGGTAAAGCATGATTGATAAAGTAATCTTTCAGGTAAGTTGGGAGTTGAACTGATCTTGTGGACCGTCGAATTTTGTCATTTGGTACTACAGGGAGTTGCTCTAGCTGGCTGGTAGGTGAAGGTGGAGAAAACTGTTCAATCGGTCAACCGATAGGTGAAGACGATCGACCGTTTGAGCCCTCTGCTGAAACGGATGAGAAAACCAGTCATCCTCGGCTGGGTTCACTGTCGGAATGGATGAGGATCTGGTTGACCGATAGGTTGACTGTTTGAACCAGATGATGGATCTGGTTGACTGGTAGGTCGACCGGTTGACCAGTGTTTGAGACCTTCAGGAAAGCTATCTGTTTCGGCTATATGGTGGTCCTCAGGATATATTAAATATGTCGTTTCAACATCCAGAGGCATAGATTGTGGCAATGGGATGGAGTTGGTTTCATTATTGTGCTGGGAAGTGTATGGAAATATGGTTTCATGCAACACTACGTCTCGAGACACCACTAGCTTTCTGTCAGTTAGGTCATATAAGATGTATCCTTTTTGTCCTGAAGAGTATCCAAAAAACACACATCGTTTGGCTCGTGTGTCAAATTTATGGCTGGGTTTAAGGTTGGTGGCAAAACACAGGCAACCATAGACACGTAAATGAGAATAAGGTGGTGGTTTCTTGTGCAATTTTTCATATGGTGTTTTTGTGAGAGCAATGTCGAAGGTATCCGGTTGATAAGGTAACAAACTGTCTTGTATGTACCCCAAAATTTTAACGGAATAATGACTTGAAATTTAATGGCTCGAGCCACATTAAGGAGGTGGCGGTGTTTTCTCTCTACCACTCCATTTTGTTGAGGGGTATAATGACATGATCTATGAAAAATGGTAACATTTTCATCTAGGAATGTTTGCAAGGATAAGAACTTCTGACCATTGTCAGACCTCAGAGCTTTTATAGTCAGGTTGTGTTGAGTTTTAACCCAAGCAAAGAAATTCTTAATTATGTTTTGAGTTTCAGATTTGTGACGCATGAGGTGTACCCAAGTATAACGAGAAAAGTCATCAACAATTGTAAGGAAATATCTAGCACCAGAATAAGAATAAATCCTATGAGGTCCCCAAATATCACAATGAATCAGATCAAATGGTTTATTGCTAGAAATTTGACTAACCTTAAAGGGTAGTCTAGATTGTTTAGCCAAATGACAAACATCACAAATATCGTGGGAATCAAAACTAATATTTGAAATACTTTGTGCTAGGAATTGAAGAGGTGAGGCGGAAGGGTGCCAAAGACATCTATGCCATATGTTGGTTGATCCACTGGTAGTATGATGTATTTGTGGTTTTTGTGAAAGGTAATATAGGCCGTTACTCTGCCTTCCCAAGTCAATCCTCTTCTTCGTAGTCAAATCTTTCATGACACAAAAATTAAGGTAAAATGTGATATAGCAACCTGATCCTCTAGTAAGTTTACTGATAGATAATAGATTAACTTTGAAGTTGGGAACATAAAGTACTTTATCAACAGTCATATTATTTCCCAAGTTAACTGCACCATTAGATTTAATAAGAGCATGACCCCCATCCGGTAATTCCATTGTTTTGTGCTTTGGCATAGGTTTATTCTCAACGATCCCATCCTTTGTCACATGGTCAGTGGCCCCGCTATTAATAATCCATGACTTACTCAAAGAGGTAGTAGATGAATTGATACATGAGGTGTTAACATAAAACTTATCATTACTCGTCTTGTTGTTTAGAAGTGTCGTAATCTACTCGTATTCCTTAGCTGTGAGCGTTTTTCCTTCTTTTGGGTCAAGTGTAGAAGCGGTAGTAGTATTTGTGAAGCGTTTGTTTCGTGGCTTCACGTCCTTCCCATGAAACTTGTGCCATAGAAAAAAGCCATGTATGAAATAGCAGGTATCAACAATGTGGCCAGTCATCCTACAGTGGGTGCATTGTTTCTGTCTAGTTTCCGTCGAAACAGTCGACCGGTTCGGCCGATCTTCACTTTTCCGGTTCGAACTCCAATTGATTGAATGTTGCCCTGGTGCTTTGATCTTCTCATCAAGTGGTTTAGAAGCGAGGATTAAGCCGGGATGATCGGATTGCTGTAGAGCTATGGGATCTGATTGGGCAATTGTCGTTTCTATGATGTTTGTGTCAGACATCGTTGCTCAGAATCGTTGCTCTGATACCATGTAAAAATATAAGAGAAAATATGTGTGGAGAAATAATTCTCTGTATTGATTCAATTGAATGAATGATTGAATTGAATAATGAATGAGGTTACAAGATATATATATATATATATATATATATATATATATATATATATATATATATATATATATATATATATTAATAAAAAGGAATGCTACCTAGAATAGGAATATTACATACATGTTATCCTACTACAAATACAATTCTACCAATAAAGTAAAGAATTAATAAGGTAAGTAAATATTTCTTAATAGCCACTTAACTAATATGAAAGATGAAATGTATCCACAAATAGTCTCCCACATGATGGGGAAGAAAATAAGAAAGTAGGAAAGAAAAGAGAGTGCGACATCATACCGTTTGCTTTTGTTAGTGGACTAATCTACTTTACATTAAAATAACACATTTGAGTAAAGAAAAGATGATCCACAAGATCTTCTTCATCGTAATCCACAACAACGCTTTCGCGAGAAGTCCAAAATAGTAATCAATTCAAAATCTTCTTCATTGCAATCAACAAGAATGCTTCCAGTTCAATCAGGTTATTCGCTATCTTATTAGCATTAACCGGGTTTTAATCGACATATAGTTATGGTAGGTTGAACTAATTAATTATGGTTAATTCGACGCTCGATAGAGGTAATTGGTTATAATAGGAGAATTGGATATATCATGAAAATGAGTAATATGTTTAAATGTTTATTGCGAAATTAATTAGGTCATTAGTTTTTATTTAAGTAGTCAATTAATTAGACAACCAGACCAATTTGTGTTGAGTGTTTAATTCACTTGAGCAAATATGACAATTCTAGTGGGATATGATAATCCCTCATCACTTTAGTACTTCAACGCGACACCGTATACATACAGTATATAATTGAGCGAACGCAGTGCTAACAAAATTGTATGGATTTTATATAATCACTATTTTTGTAGGCTTCATTCGTTTCAATTCCTAGACTAATTAGAAGTTGATTCCAAAGAAAGTCATTCAGTTTTAATTAAAGTTTATTTCTCATGTTGGGAAGCTGATTAAAGTTGAATAATTATATTAATGCCAAACAATGAAATAAAAATGAAAATACTTTAAAAATTTGTTTATAGTAATCCTATCATAAATGAAAAATGGAAAAGAAAAATGAAAAAGAAAATATTGCACCAGAACTTCGTTGGAGCTGACAACTCCGAATTTGTCAATCTCAGAAATACATACTCATGACTAAATCAGAATTCGAACTTGAAGGTAATCATTTCCCGAGCTATGTTGTTCATCCTGTATTTGTTTTGCTGAAGTTACAACTGAATCACTACAGAAAGAAACCTCAATTGATTCAAGAGTTTGAATATCTCCAATATCTCCTTCAAATCACTGCATGCATAAATTACCAGGCGCTCAAGGCTTGGAAAGTGGATACTGTTAGCTTTCCAATTCTCAAGATCAATCTCACTAAGTAGCAGATATTTCAGTTGAAGATTAGGCAACAAACCAACAATCGTCATATATTCCCAAGGAAGAGAACCACCATAAAAACTCAACTTTTTGTGATATTGGGAAAGCAATATTCTTCAAGAAAGATGGTAACCTCCCAGATAAACCTAACAATTCAAGTTTGAGTAGACGAGCGAGATTATTGGGACAATAGTATCCCCAGTCCAATTCAGCTCTAGAGTTAAAATAGATTCCCAATTTTTTTAGATTCGGAATTCTTTGGAGGACCTCTTCTGTACATCTGAAAGTCACTACTTTGCAGAGTGTTTGTAGGTTATCTAGAACAATAATAGAATTTTTCACTTCAGTTTCTGCACTAGGAGGATCAGGCAGAACCAAATTCCAAAACTTGACATGCCTTAACTGTCGCATTTCCCATATTTCCTATATTTCCGAGATTTCGTTCCTACAAATTAAGGTTTGTAGATTTCGAAATAGTGATACATATGGTCTACCCATATCAATACCGCAAGCATAGTACTGCAAGTTAACTGGTAATTCATCGATACTTGAAAGATTCGTATCAAACACACTAAGCTTTCTATTTTGCAGGCGGTTGTCAAGATCGCAAGTTAACTGGGAATTTTCTAATATGTCTGATGGATGATACCACAGAGACCCATATTGTTGACATGAAAAAACTTCTCCCTTTGAGCTTCTCTCACGCAAAAGTCTCGTAACAAATCATGGATCCCGCAGCTTTTGATTTTGCCAATGGAGCTCTTCTCGCGAACCAAAATAAGATTTCTATCAACAAGCTCCAACAAGTATTCCCATGCCACATCTTCCAAACTTTTAGATCTCACTGGTTTTAGTAATCTCTCAGCAATCCATAACTTGACTAGTTTGGAAACACGAATATTAGAATCTTCTGAAAAATTTCAATATAGAGGAAACACCCTTTCAAGTGATGAGGCAAATGCTTATAACTTAAAGATAGTATCTTTGAGCAGGTTTTATTAGAATCTTATTTACAGTAGGATACCATATATGTAATATTCCTATTCTAGGTAGAACTCTTTTTCTTATATTCCTTTTCCTTATTAGGTTCCTATCAGTCTATATATATATATATATCTTATAACTCCATTCATTAAATACATTACATCAATATACAAAGAGAATTATTTCTCCACATATATTTTCTCTCATATTTTACATGGTATCGGGCGGCGATTACGAGCAGCGATATCCGGTACAAACACCATAGAAGCGACGATTGCCCAATCGGATCCCATGGCTCTACAGCAATCCGATCATCCCGGTTTAATCCTCGTTTCTAAACCACTTGATGGAAACAATTATGGACAATGGAGTAGATCTATGAGAATTGCTCTAATTTCCAAGAATAAGATTGGCTTCATTGATGGAAAGATCGAAACACCAGAAGCAGAAGATGAGAAGTATTCCATATGGGATCGAAGTAATCATATGGTGCTGTCCTGGATACTTAATTCGGTACATCCAAATATTGCTGAAAGTATCATATACTCCGAATCTGCCACAGAGGTATGGAACGACCTACGAGATCGATTTTCTCAAGGCAATGATGCGCGAATATATCAGATTCGCCAAGAGATTGCTGAGCATCGACAAGGAAATCAATCGGTGTCAACCTATTATACCAAATTAAAGGGACTATGGGATGAATTGGGTTCTTATCACAATCCAATTGGATGCACTTGTGAAAATCTTAAAGCACTGGTTGAAAGGGATGAGAAGGAGAAAGTCATGCAATTCCTAATGGAGTTAAATGATTCTTATTCTACAGTTCGTAGAAACATACTAATGATGAGCCCCTTTCCAGATACCAGAAAAGTCCACGCTATTTTAATGCAACATGAAAGGCAAGTTGAGGTTACAACAGATCGTGAAGGGCAACATTCAATCAATTGGGAGAAGTCGAGTAATTGGGGGACGAACAGGAAAGATAACAATCGGTCGAACCGGTCGACCGTTTCATCCGACCGATCAACAGGTTCGACGGAACTTGGCCAGAAATGATGCACCCACTGTGGGATGATTGGCCACATCATTGATACCTGCTATTTCATCCATGGCTTCCCTCCAGGGTACAAGTTTCATGGGAAGGACGTGAAGTCACGAAACAAACGCTTCACAAACACTACTATCACTTCTGCACTTGACCCAAAGGAAGGCAAAACGCTCACAACCAAAGAATATAAACAGATCATGACACTTCTAAACAACAAGTCGAGTAATGACAAGCCTTATGTTAACACCTCAGGTATCAATCTCTCTACTATCCCTTCGAGTAATTCATAGATTATTGATAGCGGGGCCACTGACCATGTGACGAAGGATGGTATTCTTGAGAATAAATTCATGCCAAAACACAAAACTGTGCAACTACCGAATGGGGGTCATGCTCCTATTAAATCCATTGGTGCAGTTAAATTTGAAAATAATATGACTGTTGATGATGTGCTTTATGTTCCCAATTTCAAAGTTAATCTATTATCTATCAGTAAACTTACTCAAGGGTTAGGTTGCTATGTGACATTTTTCCCTGATTTTTGTGTCATGAAGGATTTGACGACGAATAAGATGATTTGCTTAGGAAGGCAGAGTAACGGCCTATATTATCTTTCGCAAAAACCACAAATACATCATACTACTAGTGGATCAACCAACTTATGGCATAGACGTCTTGGACACCCTTCAACTTCACCTCTTCAATTCTTAGCACAAAGTACCTTAGATATTAGTTTTGATTCTCAAGATATTTGTGATGTTTGTCATTTGGCAAAACAATCTAGACTCCCTTTTAAAGTTAGTCAAATTTCTAGCAATAAATCTTTTGATTTGATTCATTGTGATATTTGGAGACCTCATAGGATTTATTCTTATTCTGGTGCTAGATATTTCCTTACGATTGTTGATGACTTTTCTCGTTATACTTGGGTACACCTCATGCGTCACAAATCTAAAACTCAAAGCATAATTAAAAATTTATTTGCTTGAGTTAAAACTCAACACAACCTGACTATAAAAATCCTGAGGTCTGACAATGGCCAAGAGTTCTTATCTTTGCAAACATTCTTAGATGAAAATGGTACAATTTTTCCATAGATCATGCCCTTATACCTCTCAACAAAATAGAGTGGTCGAGAGAAAACACCGACACCTCCTAAATGTGGCTCGTGCCATTAGATTTCAAGCCAATCTTCCATTAAAATTTTGGAGAGAACATATCAAAACAGCTTGCTATCTCATCAACCGGATACCTTCGCCATTGCTCTCACACAAAACACCATACGAAAGATTACACAAGACACCACCACCTTATTCCCATTTACGTGTCTATGGTTGCCTATGTTTTGCCACCAACCTCAAACCCAGCCATAAATTTGACACACGAGCCAAACGGTGTGTGTTTCTTGGATATTCCTCAGGACAAAAAGCATCTACTTTATATGACCTAACCGACAAAAAAACTAGTAGTATCCCGAGACGTCGTGTTCCATGAAAATATATTTTCATACACTTCCCAACAACATGATGAAACCAACTCCATCCCATTGCTACAATCTATGCCTCTAGATGTTGAAACACCACATTTCACAAACCTTGAGGATCAACACATAGCAGAAACGGATAACTTGCCTGAAGATCCCGAACCATCATCCGTTCTAGACGGTCGACCGGTTCACTCATCTGTTTCAATAGAGAGTCCACCCGGTCGATCCATCGGTTGACCGGTTACCTCATCCGGTTCAACAAAGAGCTTAAACAGTTGACCGTCTTCACCCACCGGTCGACCGATTGAGCAGTGTCCAACCACCACTGATCCACCTACCTCTTCTCACCCTCCAGATGACCAACTTAGATGATCCACAAGATCAATTCAAACCCCATTTCACCTGAAAGATTACTATATCAATCATACTCTGCCTACTCAAGCCGGGTCTCTTCTAGTCAAATCCAGCACTCGACATCCTATATCAAGGTATGTATCATATAGTAACCTTTCTTCTATTCATCGTGCTTTTACATATAATATTTCTCATATTATTGAGCCAGCATGTCAGGATCCCAAATGGGTCGCTGCTATGAATGATGAAATTCGTGCCTTGGAAGAAAACAATACTTGGTCACTTGTACTGCTTCCTCCGAGTTCTCATCCTATTGGTTGTAAGTGGGTGTTCAAAATTAAATTTCATTATGATGGTACAATTGAACGATACAAAGCACGGTTAGTGGCGAAGGGGTTTACACAACGAGAAGGGATTGATTATAATGAAACTTTCGTTCCAGTTGCAAAGTTAACTATATTCAGATGCTTACTTGCTATCGCCTCTATTCGTAACTGGACGCTTCATCAGATGGCTGTACACAATGCCTTTCTTCATGGTGATCTTGATGAAGAAGTCTATATGACTCCTCCTTCTAGATTTCGTCGACGGGGAGAGACACCAGTTGTATGTCGACTTCATAAATCTTTATATGGATTGAAACAAGCATCTCGTTCTTGGTTTCAAAAATTTGTATCTGTTATTATTCAGTTTGGGTTCAAACAGTCACATGCAGATTACTTACTCTTTACAAATGTCAATGGTAATTCATTTACGGCAGTTCTATTATATGTGGATGATATGATTGTCATAGGAAACAATAGAGAAGCAATCTCTACTACAAAAACATTCCTTGCATCTCAATTCAAGTTGAAGGACCTTGGCACACTAAAATACTTCCTTTGAATAGAAATTGCTCACTCAAGATCAGGGATTTCAATAAACCAAAGGAAGTATACTCTTGACATTCTTCAAGAAGCCGGATTACTTGGATCAAAAACTGCAACATTTTCCATGGAGCAATCATTGAAATTTAATTTGACTGATGGAAAGTTATTGAAAGATCCCACATACTATCGACGGTTGGTAGGAAAGCTCATTTATCTCACTATTACCAGACCAGAGATCTCATATTTAGTCAATACACTCAGTCAGTTTATGCAAACACCTAGACAACCTCATCTTGATGCAGTTCACCGATTGCTTCGATACTTAAAAGGGGCACCAGGACGAGGATTATATTTTCCATCAAGTGGGAAATTGCAGCTAACAGGATTTTGTGATGCAGATTGGGCCGGAGATATTACTAAACGGCGGTCAGTTATAGGATATTGTGTATTTTGGAAAGGCACTTATATCATGGAAAAGCAAAAAACAAACGACTGTGTCCAAATCTTCAGGAGAAGCTGAGTATAGGGCAATGGCTTCCATTACATGTGAGCTTATATGGTTGAGACAATTGCTGACAGACTTATGTGTAGATCATCCACAAGCAGCAATATTATATTGTGATAATCAAGTAGCAATGCATGTTGCCGCTAATCCAGTATATCCTGAAAGAACAAAACACATTGAAATAGATTGTCATATTGTTCGTGAACGAATTGATAAGGGAGAGATCAAGACTGCCTATGTTCCAAGCAACAACCAGATTGCGGATTTAGTTACTAAAGCATTGGGCAAGGAGGCATTTCACAATTTCACTCACAAGTTGGGCACTTTTGACATATATGCTCCAACTTGAGGGGGAGTATTAAAATCCTATTTACAGTAGGATACCATATATGTAATATTCCTATTCTAGGTAGAACTCTTTTTCTTATATTCATTTTCCTTATTAGGTTCCTATTAGTCAATATATATATATCTTGTAACTCTATTCATTAAATACATTACGTCAATATACAGAGAGAATTATTTCTCCACATATATTTTCTCTCATATTTTACAGTTGTCATCATTTGAAGCTATTACCGAACTTAGATTTTCTCCAATATATGTCTAGTAATGTTGTGTTTTTGTAGCCTTTGAGAGAAGCCCGCAATCACAACAATCGCTAGTGGAAGTCCTTGACAATTTTGGACAATCTTCTTCTCGATTTGATTCAGTTTAGTTGGGCAACCTTCTTTTCCAAACACATTCTCACAAAATAAATTCCAACTTTCACCTTCATTTAAAAAAATCATGTGATAAGGAGTAGAAAAAGAGTTTGCATAACCACCCACATTCTCTAGCCTAGTAGTCACCATGATTCGAATCCCATTCTTGTCATTTGGAAATGATCGTTTCACCTTATCCCAAACCTTTGTATCCCACATATCATCGAGTAAAATGAGGTACCTAGTACCCTTTAGAGTCCTGTACAAATATTCTGCTAATTGTTCAAAGCTTTTTTCACGCACCACGCCAGTGGGTTTATTCATGGAATCTAGAAGTTCTAGAAGTAATTATCACTCATTATAGTCTTGAGATACAGTCGCTCAAGCACGAATGTGAAAATGATACACACTTAAACCATTATCATAAACTTTTCTGGTAAGAGTAGTCTTACCAATTCCTCCCATCCCAACAACTGAAAGAGTTTCAAGATTTGACGATCCTCCAGTTAGCCAATCCTTGATCTTCTCGATGTCATCATCAAGACCCACCATACTACTCTTGCCACTGGAAGAAGCAGGTTGTTTTAATGAATCAGGAGAGGGCTCCGTTCTTTTCTAGAGATCTTGTACGTCATTCTCGTCCTTAACCTTTTCCACCCTTTTCTTTATGGAATCAACTTCTTCTACCGATTTCTAGTAGTGAACACGGTTCAATTTGGGCGGTTTATAGTAAATTTTCAAACCAAACAACTTAAAGCGGTTTGAAATTTTTTCAAACCAAACCAAAAAATCTCAAATATTAGTCTACAATATCACGATAAAACATAAATATTTGTATCAATAAAAGACAAAAAAATGTATTAGCATCAATGCCAACCAAAACAAGATATTCCAAATGAGAGTTCTATACTTTCAAATCTAATCATTATAATACAACAACATGATATCAATAGTTTAGAGTAACCTCTTAGTCGATATTAATTGGCACAACATCTCTAACTGTAACACATGATTCATTCTCTGCCTAAAGATATTCATTAATTATAATTAAATGATATAAAACTGGTAATAAAAAAAATGAATAGAAATATCAAATACTACATTCTGCAGCTTTTCTCTGAATCATCTAATGACTCTACTTCATCCAAATATTGACGAATCACTATAGGTTCCTTATTACTATGCAACTAATTCTTAGTGCAAATCACCGCCTCAATTATCTTTGCACTCAACGAACTCCTAAAGGAATCAAGAATCTGACCACTAGTAGAGAATGCATGTTTATATTTGAATAGCTAACACATCTTTGGAAATTTAGGAGACAATCTTGTACTTATTTGCATTTAATTTTCACTAAAGTAATATGTCGAAAGACTCATTGGTCAAATCTTCACAACAATCATTTAAGTAATCCACCAAATCATTATTCTCTGCTTGAGCTCCTCAAACAAGTCTAGCTTTAAAAATTGATAGAATGAGTTTGAAAATACCCAAAGG
Organism: Forsythia suspensa; assembly: GCA_023638005.1. NCBI lineage: Eukaryota > Viridiplantae > Streptophyta > Magnoliopsida > Lamiales > Oleaceae > Forsythia > Forsythia suspensa. The sequence continues at coordinate 11,760,093 of CM042671.1, forward strand.
AGTTTGTGAAGGACTTGGACAACCAGATTGACTAGCATCTTTTGATGGAGTCATCATTTCCTTATAACATCCACAAATTTGGCTAGAAAATAAATTAAATCGTTACAAAGAAAATGGAGAATTTTCTTGAATTACAAATCGATTCACTCTTCAAATTCATAGGAAGTTTGGTGAAAGAAAATTAGAGTATGATGGTTGTTTAGACGAAGGCAAATCAATGGTTTCGGGAGCGGTAGTCGAATTGAGAAGAAACTGTAGAGAGAGAAATGATAATATGGATTATTGATGGATTTAATTGAGTTGGGTATTTGGTTTAATTGAGTTGGGTCTAATATGGATAATGGATGTATTTAGTTATAATTGAGTTGAATAAAATTTAAATTAATTTATTTTTGATTTATTTATTTTGATTTACTTTTTTATTTTAAATAATTTGGCAGTTTGAAACGGTTTGAAAAAATTGAAACCTGAACCAAACTACTTCGAAGTGCTTGGCAGTTTCGTTGTTCAGCCCTACCGATTTCATGCTACCAAGATGGCAACCGTGGGAATTTAACCCCCTGACCTCCCATATAGGAATCTTAAGGCCAATCTGATTGGCCTTAAGATTCCTATATGGGAGGTCAAGGGTTCAATTCTCACTGATGCCACCTTGGTAGTATGGAATTGGCCGTGCACTAATAATAGTGAGAGCCATAATGTGGACCAAGGCCAAATAAACAAATAGCGTCCCAACATAATCTCCATGAACCAGAAGGAAACAAAGTCTTTGGCTGTAGATCTTGTCCGCCGCTGTCGTCCTCAAGATTTTCCACATGTTTCTTCATGGAATCAATTTCTTCTATTACTTTCTCTGAGTTTTGGCTGAAGCTTGAGATGCTTTCATTGCTATAACTTGCAGAACTTGAAAGAGCTCGATCCGTAACGTGGGATCAATTATATCTTCTTCTATATATGATATATCTCTAATTTGACGCTCCAAACATTCTACCTTTTTATGCTTTTTGTAAAGATTTGTCAAGAAAATCTTGTAAGAAATTGAACTTTTTGAGGAGAGATGCAATTTGTTGTTCTTCATCAAGAATCAAATATTGAAAATCATGTTGTGTTGGAAAACATGTTAATAAGTAAGCAATAATTAATTTATATTCAGTTAATTACGTGTAGAAATCTAGACAGAATTTTGACTTATTTGGAAATAAATTATAAGAATAAAATAATATTGGCCGAGACTAGAGTTCTACTCTTTTTCTTTAAAACGGTAATGTCTAGCACTAGTGCTGATGGTTCTCCGACAATCGTCTCCTATTATACAATGACCACATCTTGTAATAGTAACACTTCAAATTACAAGACTAACGAACTTACAAATATGTTTGACCTCCCTGAACAGAATCAGGACAAAGGACTTCAAATATGCAAAATATAATAATATTTGGGACTGAAATAGAGAACACAGAATAATGCAGGAAATAAGAGAATATTATACTGAGAAGGATTTTGAATGAACGAAATCCTTGAAATGGAGCCTTTATGGAGTTGGAAAGTTGTGTATCAAAAGACACAACTACAACTGGTTTGGACAGCACTGACAAGCGTGTCTAGTCTGAATTAACTGTCAGATTCTAGAAGTCGGACACGTAATGAAATCCTTTCAATCCACTTGTTGAACTTTCGGAAGGTAGTTAAAATTAAATAATTAATTTTATTTCTATAAAAAGATATATACCAACTTGGACAAGACCAAATACGACCTGCGCCCGGATTGGCTAGCAGGATTGCACGCGTGCGGGCCTTAGCCCAACCTACTAACACAATCTCCCTTCCAAAGATTATTGGTATCCATTGAGATGCAACCTTAAGTATCTAATACTTATAACTTTTTAATGTGGGATGGACAATTTCTATTTTCTCACAATTTTAAATTTCTACTTATCCAAGTTTAATACCTTACTTTGATCTTAATTTTTCATTAACCTAAAATAGGTTTTGATAAAATAAATATACTATGTTAATTTACTAGCAAAATAGATACACTTGACTAAAGAAATCTTGTATCCAACTAACGGGATTGGTCAAAAGTTAGGCAAATCAACTTATTTAAAGCCAATTTGTCAACACGATGAAGCGTCTGCTCTAGAATGTGGGTAAGAGAAAGAATAGCAGTAAGAATTGGAATTGGAGAATTCCAAGTTATGTGCTCGGCCACTTAACTGATATGAAACATGAAATGTATCCACAAAAAGTCTCCCACATGGTCGGGAAGAAAATAAGAAAGTAGGAAAGAAAAGAGAGGCTGAGATATCATACCTTTTGCTCTTGATAGTGGACTAATCTACTTTACATTAAAATAACACATTTGTGGTTTCTTTTTAGTAAAGAAAAGATGATCCACAAAATCTTCTTCATCGTGATCCACAAGAACGCTTTCGCAAGAAGTCCAAAATAGTAATCAATTCAAAATCTTCTTTATTGCAATCCACAAGAACGCTTCCCTCTAATCAGGTTATTCACTTTCTTATTAGTATTAACTGGGTTTTAATCGACATATAGATATGGTAGGTTGAACTAATTAATTATGGTTAATTCGACGCTCGATAGAGGTATTTGGTTATAATAGGAGAATAAGATATATCATTGAAAATGAGTAATATGTTTAAATATTTGAGTAATGTTGTTCATAGTCGTTCACTACCGGTAGTTATCCTACGTGACATTACTCAATTGGATGAATTATTCATAATTAATGTCTATAAATACATTATTCAATTGAAGTAAATAATTCATCCAATTGAGTAATGTTACGTATGATGACTACCGATAGTGAGCGACTATAAATATCATTATTCTAAATTGTTTATTGCGAAATTAATTAGGTAACGAGTGAATCATGAATTCCTACAAATTCTCAACTTGAGCTTTTCAATACTTCATATTCACTTGTTTTCATTTTATTTTCGTTAGTTTTTAGTTAAGTAGTTTATTAAAACAACCAGACCAATTTGTGTGAGTGTTTAATTCATTTGGGCAAATAGGACAATTCTCGTTGAGATATGATAATCCCTCATCACTTGTGGTATATAATTGAGCAAATGAGGTGCTAATAAGTTGTATGGATTTTATATAAGTGATAATTTCACCATATACTACAAAATATAAAATAATTTAAAAAATACTATTTAACTTTTTTTATTCTAAAAATACTGTTTTTTATTTTTGTAACACTAGTTGTTACATTTGTTATGTTTGTTAATAACAAATGTAACAAATTTATTATAACTAAAATAACAAATGTAACAATAAGTGTTTAAAAAACAGTATTTTTAGAATAAAAAAAAATATAACAGTATTTGAAGAATTATTTTATTTATTATGGTTATTTCGGAAAAAAAAAAAAAACCCCCCCTTTATATAATCACTATTTTTGTAGGCTTCCTTAGTCGTTTCAATTCCTAGACTAAATAGAAGTTGATTCCCAAAAAAAAAAACTCTTTATATAATTAAAGTTTATTTCTCATGTTGGGAAGCTGATTAAAGTTGAATAATTATATTAATTCCAAACAATGCAATAAAAATGAAAATACTTTATAAATTTGTTTACAGTAATCCTATCCAAATAAAAAAGAAAAGAAAATAAAACAAAATATTGCACCAGAACTTCATTGGAGCTAACTCCGAATTTGATCAATCTCAGAAATACATACTCATGATCGATTCACAATTCGAACTTGAAGGTAATCATTTCCCGAGCTATGTTGTTCCTCCTCTATTTGTTTTGCTGAAGTTACAACTGAATCACCACAGCGAAAAACCTCGATTGATTCAAGAGTTGGAATTTCTCCAATACCACTAGGAATCTCCTTCAAAGATCTGCAGTACTTAATTACCAGATGCTCAAGGCTCGGAAAGTGGTTACTGTTAGCTATCCAGTTCTCAAGATCAATATCAATAAGTAGCAGATATTTCAGTTGAAGAAATTCTCCTTCATTTGGTTCCCACTCTATTCCAAGCAAGGAATTGAATATTTTGAGCACTTGAAGATTAGGCAACGAACCAACAATCGTCATATCTTCCCAATGAAAATGATCACACCAAAAAAAACTCAACTTTTTGAGTGATATTGGGAAAGCGATATTCTTCAAGAGAGATGATGACATATATCGCCACCCATGTATACATAACGATTCAAGTTTGAGTAGATGAACTAGATTATTGAGACAATAGTATCTCCCATCCAATACAGCTACAGTGGGAAAATAGATTCCCAATTTTTTTAGATTTGGAATTCTTTGGAGGACCTCTTCTGTACATCTGAAATTCACTACATTGCAGAGTGTTTGTAGGTTATCTAGAACAATAATAGAATTTTCCCCTTCAGTTTCTGCACTAGGAGGATCAGGCAGAACCAAACCCCAAAGGTTGACATGCCTTAACTGTCGCATTTCCCATATTTCCGATATTTCCAATACTTTGTTCCCACAAATTAAGGTTTGTAGATTTCGAAGTAGATATAATAGTGACTCAGGAAATGATCTTGCGAAAGGAAACATGCCAGCAAAGTACCGCAAGTTAACTGGAAATTTATTGATACTTGTTTCATATGTATCAAACACACTAAGTAGCCTATTATTTATTAGTTTGTCTGATTGATGGTAGTGTTCCCAATCAAAATTTAAAACAGATCGCAGGCGCATATTTTGCAGGCAGTTGTCAAGATCAAGCTTTCTATGCGAATGAATACTTAAGCGGCGTACCTTAGTTCCTTCCGAAATACCACAGAGACCCATATTGTTGACATGAAAAAACTTCTGCCTTTGAGCTTCTCTCACGCAAAAGTCTCGTAACAGATCATGGATACTGCAGCTTTTAATTTTGCCTATGGAGCTCTTCACGCGAACTAAAATAAGATTTCTATCAACAAGCTCCAACAAGTATTCCCGTGCCACATCTTCCAAACTTTTAGATATCACTGGTTTTAGTAATCTCTCAGCAACCCATAACTTGACTAGTTTGGAAACACTAATATTATAATCTTCTGGAAAAATTCCAATATAGAGGAAACACCCTTTCAAGTGATGAGGCAAATGCTTATAACTTAAAGATAGTATCTTATAGCAGTTGTCATCATTTGAAGCTATTACCGAACTTAGATTTTCTCCAATATATGTCCAGTAATGTTTTGTTTTTGTAGCCTTTGAGAGAAGCCCCGCAATCACAACAATTGCGAGTGGAAGTCCATGACAATTTTGGACAATCTTCTTCCCGATCTGCTTCAGTTCAGTTGGGCAACCATCTTTTCCAAACACATTCTCACAAAATAAATTCCAACTTTCACCTTCATTTAGAAAACGCATGTGATGAGGAGTAGAACAAGAGTTTGCATAACCACCCACATTCTCTAGCCTAGTAGTCACCATGATTCGACTCCCATTCTTGTCATTTGGAAATGATCGCTTCACCTTATCCCAAACCTTTGTATCCCACATATCATCAAGTACAATGAGGTACCTAGTACCCTTTAGAGTCCTGTACAAATATTCTGCTAATTGTTCAAAGCTTTTTTCACGCAACTTGTCAGTGGGTTTTTTCATGGAATCTAGAAGTTCTAGAAGTAATTCTCGCTCATTATATTCTTGAGATACGACTACCCAAGCACGAATATGAAAATGATACACACTGAATCCATCATCAAAAACTTTTCTGGTAAGAGTAGTCTTACCAATTCCGCCCATCCCAACAACTGAAAGAGTTTCAAGATTTGACGATCCTCCAGTTAGCCGATCCTTGATCTTCTTGATGTCATCATCAAGACCCACCATACTACTCTTGCCACTGGAAGAAGCAGGTTGTTTTATTGAATCAGGGGACGGCTCCGTTCTTGTCTGCAGATCTTGTACGTCATTCTCGTCCTTAACCTTCTCCACCCTTTTCTTTATGGAATCAATTTCTTCTATCACTTCCTTTAATTTATGGCAGAAGGGTGTGAAGCTGTCACTCCTTTTACTTGCAATTTGTTCATGAACTCGATCCGTAATGTGAGATTCTATGATATCTTCCGCTTCATACGCTGCATCTCTGATTTGACTCTCCAAAAAATCTATTGTTTCGCTGCTATTTTGTGGAGAATGATCGAGAAAATCTTGCAAGAAACAGAGCTTTTGGAGGAGAGATTCAATTTGTTGTTTCTCATCAAGAATCAGATATTGATAATCATGATCAAGAGTATGCTCTAGAAGATGTTTAAGAGAAAGAAGAGCAGCATAAGCCATCCGTGTTATCTCTAAAGATACGATTGAGAAGAAAATAAGAAAGTGGAGAAGAGAAGAGGAAGAATAGTCCGGTTGATATAAGAGAGGCTGCTTGTTATTTTACATCTTTTTCAATAAAGGTAAGAAGAAAAGACGTTGTCAGTGGAGCCAAGTTGCATAAAAAATAAAGACTTCACAATGCTTGACTCTGTGGTATAATTATTGTGATTAATCAATTAAGAAAACATGCTGGCCAATAAATACAAAACAATTTATGGACAAGATCTAGATCAGAATCAGATCGAAGCATAGTTCTACCTACAAGTCTTTCACAATGCTTGACTTTGTGCCACAATTACTGTCGGGTTAATTATATAGTATAGGGTAATTTATAATTTTGGTCTTCAATCTTTCAGAAAAGTAACTAATCTACTTTTAAACTCTTTTTTAGAATTGGCCATCCCAACCTTTGCATTTTGTTGTAAATAACGTCAGAGAGACAACATAGTATAAGAAGATTACTAAGCTGGAAAGTAGTAAAGTTAACCGACAGAGAGACATTCATTGACAAACGGATATTTATTCTGTTATGTCATTTTTCTTATTTATTCTCTCGCTGGAAAAAAATAACAAATAATTATAATCCAATTCCCGATTATATGAAAACCCTCTGAATTTAATTTTCCATTTCTTTCCTTTTACTCCTCTTTTTTGCGATCTTTTTTTCTCCTCCTTTCGCCGGTGGATTTTCTACTTTCGGTCGGAGAATTGATAATTTAATAATCAAATCATGCTCTCGTTGCAGAGCGAGCCGCGCTAGTACAATTTGAATCTATGCCGAGACGCGCAGTTGCTAGGGTTCCTTACAATGTTGTTGCGGTGATCACCACCGAGAGGATTCGATCCTCGGCCATGACAATTTGGAAATATTAAGCCCGAGCTTTCTCTTGAAGGTCAAATTTTTTTTTTTTTTGAAATTCATTTTAGAAGTAAATTTGATAAATTTGGCATGTCTCGAAGGGTTACATGACCGTAGGGAGACTACGATTTGTCCTTTTTGTGTAGAAGATAGTGATTTTGTGGTTAATTCACCTAAAAATTGGGTTAGGCTGAGGTGGGGTGGGGTGGGGTGGGGTGGGGTGGGGTGGGGTGGGGTGGGGTTTTGGGAAGATGAACTTATTTTGTACATTTTAAAAGTTGTAGGACTTTATTTACAATTTGCTTTTTTTTTTTAGCTTTTTTTTTGTTTATTTAAAGAGAAGAGAAAATTCGTCAAAATATGTTAAAAGGACGTGATTTGCAACAAAATGCAAAGGTTGGGGATGGCCAATGCAAAAAAAAAACGTTTGGAGGTAGATTAGTTACTTTTTTGAAAGGTTAGGGACCAAAATTGCAAATTATCCTTTCATTTATATTATCGAACTTTAATTCATTTTATTTAAACCATCAAATTTTAAAATTAGTTTCAATTAAACCACTTTGTTAACCAGTCGTTCATTATTTTCTAATGTGATACTAACAGGTCGTTAATTGGTTGATGTATCTCGCTACGTGTGAAAGTATTGTCTACTTGTATGGAGTTTAAAATAAAAATATGTATTTGACATTAATTAAACGACTTTGGGCTCAAGAATTGTCGAAATAAAAAACTTATTTTCAAATACGACGTTGACATCAAAAGTGCATTTTCATTTTAAACTTTATACACGTGGACAACAGTTTCACACGTGGTGAGATACATCAACCAATTAACAGTCCGTTAATTCTTGAATTGGTTTAACAAATTTTAAGGTTCAGTAGTATAAATAAAACGAATTAAAATTTGATAGTATAAATGATATAGAGTATAAAGTTCAATACTATATGATCTAATTAATCCATTATTGTCAATCTAAGGCAACTAGTGACTAATCAATTAAGAAAATGGCCAATAAATACAAAACATTTTTTTTTTGTTTTTGGGAATTGGTTCTCACATAATGGGTTGTCATCATAAATGGACAAACGAGAAGCATAGTTCTACCTATCTTAGAACATTTTCAATACAATCGTGGATTGTACTAAAAAACATGACACATCATCCCGAAATGCTTATATGACAAGAAAAAAAATAGAGGATATTTAGCACATCGTCCACATATTTCTACCTACCTTAGAGCATCTCCAATCCAACTGTGGATTGCATCGAATAGTGTGACACATTTCCCAAAATGTTTACATGATAAGAAAAAAAAATGAATCTATCAGAATGTGTATTAAGCTTCTTTTATTTAACTTTTTTATAATTTATCTCTATTGGAATGTGTACGAATCACTATTTAATTATTTTTTATAATTTATCTACATCACCTCTTTTGTACAATTGTGCCATACTTTTCTCAATCCACAACTCCATTAGAGATGCTTTTTTCTTGGTCTCTATTTTATTTGTTACATGTACAACAATCTACATTGTTGCATTAGAGATGTGAAGAAATAAGAAAGTAGAGTATCTAAGGAATTGTTTGAACTAATTCATTTTTGGTTTCTTTTACAAATATATCCGTTGAGGTAAGTATATAAAACACGGGAACAAGAGAAAGTAGAATAAAATAATAAACAATGTTAATATAACTAATGGCAACTTGTGAATAATCAATCAAGAAAATAGAATGACCAATATGTGAAGAAATAAAACGAGAACCAATTTTATTAAGCAAAACGGCATGATAAAAATACAATTACAAATGGGTTTTTATAGTAATGAAAACCTTAATCTATATTAGGTAAACAAATATTCTAATATATATATTTTATATTCTAACATATATATTATATTCTAACATCCCGCCTCAAACTCATGATGCTACAACAATAAGCAGCGAGAGTTTGTCAAGTAAGAAACGAAAACGATGTACCGGATGTGACTTTGTGAAAAAGTCAGCAAGCTGCAACGATGAAGAAACAAAAGGTAAAGAAATAGTACCATGCTGAAGATGGTGGCGAATCAGATGACAATCAATCTCAATATGTTTCGTGCGCTCATGGAACATAGAGTTGTGAGAAATCGAAATAGCACTTTTATTATCACAATACATAGGAGTCGGAGAGGAAAGAGAAACACCCATGTCAGTAAGTAACCAACGCAACCACACAATCTCAGTAGTGGTAGACGCCATAGCACGATACTCTGCTTTAGTAGAAGAACGAGAAACCACATTCTGCTTCTTACTCTTCCAAGAGATAAGTGAGTCTCCCAAAAATAGACAAAAACCAGTAGTGGATTTGCGATCAGTTGGGTTACTAGCCCAGTCAGCATCATAGTATGCGCGGAGCTCCAAGGAAGAAGTCGATGGAAATAAGAGACTCTGAAAACAAGTACCACGAAGATAACGCAGAATACGAACAACAGCTCCCAAGTGAACGGTAGTCGGAGCAGAGACAAACTGACTAACAATGTGAACAGCATAAGCAATATCGGGACGGGTGATGGTGAGATAGACGAGACTTCCAACGATAGTGCGGATGCAGTTGGGATCGAGCAAAGGATACCGCCGTCGGAAGGTGAATAACGAACATTGGTTTCAAAAGAGTATCGGCAGCCTTAGTATCGATTGAGACGAGCACGTTCAATAACATCGATTGCATACTTAGGCGAGTGAGAAGATAACCTCTAGGAGAAGAAGAAACCTCGATCCCCAAAAAATAAGATAAATGACCTAAATCCTTCATTTCAAAACGACGAGCCAAATCAGATTTTAAGGCAGCAATACCATTAACATCATCATTAGTGATAATCATGTCATCAACATATAAAAGGAGTAAAATACGACCAGAGGAGGTGCATCTAGAAAACAAAGCAGAATCATGATAACTGGATGTAAAGCTAAGAGAGGAAACAATAGTAGAAAAATTTTCAAACCAAGAGCAAGGTGCCTGTTTCAGACCATAAAGTGCTTTCTTAAGTTTGCAGACATATCTAGGACGATGAGAAACACTGGGAGGAGGAACCATATAGACGTCCTCTTGAAGGGTTCCATTTAGGAATGCATTCTTAACATCCAACTGAGAGAGATTCCACCAGAAAACAAAAGCAACTGCAATAAGTGTACGAACATTAGTCATCTTTGCAACAGGAGCAAAAGTCTTTTCATAATCCAAACCATACTGCTGACTAAACCCCTTAGCAACCAACCTAGCCTTGTAGCGTTCAATCAAACCATCAGATTTGGTTTTGATTTTATAGACCCAACGTGAACCAATAGCATGTTTACCCTGAGGTAATGAGACTAGATCCCAAGTGTCTGTCTTATGTAAAACAGAGAGTTCATCAGCCATAGCCTGTTACCAAAAAGGATCTAGAAAGCTTGTGAATAGATGTTACAACTGAGTAGGTTCAGAAAGCTTGTGAATAGATGTTAAGAAACAGCAGAAAGATTCAGAATAACAAGAATAAGCAAAGTCAGGTAACTGAGTAGACTTACGAATACGTGGAGGATATTGAAGAGAATGAGGTTGATCAACAATCTCAGATGGTGCTTGGGTGGCCATAGAAGGAGAATGATCATTATGAGTCGGCGCATGCGTACCTGTAGTGGGAGAAGGATCAACAACAAGTAGGGTAAGGGAATGTCAGCTATTGGTACTATCAGAAAAGAGATCAATATGAATGAGATCAGCCTTAGTCATGGTATGAGTATTATCAGAAATAGAAAAGAATGGAATATGCTCAAGAAACACAACATGGCGGGAAACATATATTTTTTTATTAATAGGATCAAAACAGCGATAACCCTTTTGTCCCTCCCCATATCCTAAGAAGACACAAATAGCAGAACGTGAAGTCAACTTACTACGTTCTTGAGAACGAAGGACAAAACATGTGCACCCAAAAACCCTTAGAAGAGAATAATCAGGAGGATGTCCAAATAGTGTTTCAGAAGATGACAAACCCGAAGTGTGAGAGGACGGAATTTTATTAATTAAGTGGAATGTGATTAAAAGCTGCGCTTCTCCCCAAAATTCACTAGGAACTTTGGTAGATAAAAGTAGAGAACGAGCAATTTCAATAATGTGTCTATGCTTACGTTCAGCAATACCATTTTGTTGTGGGGTGTCAGTACATGAGGATTGGTGAATTGTGCCATCAGAAGAAAGCAATGTAGAAAAGTCAGTAGAGGTATACTCTCCACCCAAGTCACATATGAAGCATTTAATAACAGCAGAATGTTGAGTTTTAACAAGTGCTCTAAAAGAAAGATAAATGGAAAAAAAATCAGAACGTCGTTTCATAAGATAAACCCAACAATAACGACTATAATCATCAATAAACAAGACATAATAAGCAGGTCCCCACACATCAGAATGAACAAGATCAAATGGTGCAACAGAACGAGAAATACTTCGAGGAAAAGGTAAAACAGAAAATTTAGCTAATTTGCAACCACTACAATCAGAGATATCATGAGTTCGCAAATCTCCCAATTGACCTTTATAAACTATAATTTTTAAACGAATAGCAGAAACATGTCCAAGGCGAGAATGCCACAAATAAAAACTAGAAGAAGAAGAAGAATTCAAAGAAAAAGACGAAAAATCAACACTAGAGGCTGCAACATGCGGTGGTTGCAGATTGTCCAAAACATATAAACCTCTTTTTCTATGGTCTATCCCAATTAGCTTCTGAGATTGAGGATCCTGCACATGACAAGCAGTAGAAGAAAATTGAACTAAGTATCCAGAGTCACATAACTGACCAATAGATATAAGATTCAAAGAAAGAGCTGGAACACAATAGACATCTGAGAGTGATAAATTGGATGTGTTAACAGAACCAACCCCATGAGTAGAGGCTGACATAGCATGAGGTTGAGTGGCAAGAAACTTCTGAAATTGATCAGCTAGAGTAGTGAGCTGGAAATTAGAGGGAGATGCTCCAAGAGTAGGTGAGTCATAAGGTGACATGGCTGCTACTGTGTTAGCATTGGGACGATAAAATCGATGTTGTGATTGTTGTTGACTCTGTAAATATTGTAGCATTTTAGGACATTGAGCTTTCCAATGTCCTTTTTTTTTTTTTTGCAAAAGCTACACTCATTACTAGCAACTACTCACATACATAACCTCGCTCGATTCTGCGTAGATGGTCGAGAAGGGACGACAAAAACAAGTACTAGAAGTAGGAAGGGATGCCTCACCTGTTAGGGATTTCAAATGTGTTTCCTCAGCCACAAGTTCACTAACCACTGAATCAACAGAAGGAAGAGGAGTACGATGCAAGATAGAGCCTCTAAGGCCCTTGAAGTGCCATCAAAAACTGAACCAATCATTGCTCCTCTCTATAAACAATATAATCATCACATGCTTTTAGTCCTACCAATTCTGTAAGAGCCAACTCATCCCAAATCGATGTCATAGCAATATAAAATTCCAGAATACCCATATTTTTCTGTTGTAAGGCTCGTATATCAATCTCCAACTGAAATCGTTTTGTAAAGTTAGATTTAGTGTATAACTTCTGCAAATAATCCCAGACTTCCTTAGCAGTTTCATAATTTGCCAATTGTGTACCAATGGAATGATCGACAGAATTGTGAATCAAAGTAAGAATTTTTGCATTGTTTGACTCTCAAACATCAACATCAATAGTATAATTATCACTAGTACTCTTAGGTATCACAATAGTTCCAATAACATAACCCCGTAATTTTTTACCCTTGAGAAAATTTTTCATCACGGTACTCCAATATGAATAATTATGACCAATTAATCTTACACTAATAGATTGAAGGGAATCATCCCTTTCAGTTGCCATTATTACAAATAAGAGAGAATCAAGGTTACACAATGCAAGAAAAAAAACCAGTAACACAAACGACCAAACAATTCTATTATGCAGCTTAGCCCCTTCTATCTCATCCCAAAATCAATAATGGTTGTTACCTTCTCATATCTGCACACTGAATCTGGCCTCAAGGACCTAAAACACTCTGCCAGCAATTGGGATTAATATATTGATATTGATAACGATGTCAGAAAAGCCAGTATCTCTCCTCAGCCAATTTGCCGCCATGGGCAACGACTCTTCCAAAGACCGTTCTTTGTATCTGCGGGCACGGTGACTCTTTCAACCACTTGGTCCGGTTCCACAAAGAAGCATAAGATGAACGAGCTTCAAAATTACCCCGATTTGGAAAGGGTTGAAATTGTGGAGACCGGGTTCGAAATTGTGAAGAAGGTGATCGCATGGTAGGAAGAGATAAGCTCATTTGTTGGCGGACCGGCTGCTTTGCACGGACACCATCGTTGGAAGAGAGAAGCTTTGTTGTTGTCACATTCTGGGACCTCTTCTTTGCTTGAGCGGTGGTCTTCTTATTTGTTGTTCTCAAGTTTCATTTTATAAATCTAGCTTCGATACCATGTGAAGAAATAAAACGAGAACCAATTTTATTAAGCAAAACAGCATGATAAAAATACAATTATAGTAATGAAAACCCTAATCTATATTAAGTAAACAAATATTCTAATATATATATTTTATATTCTATCATATATATTATATTCTAACAAAATAAAAATGTGAAAACGAGACTACAACATATATATAAGATTTAAGATGATACTTTAAGAAGCAGTCTATAGCTCTTTGGAAATGGTTGTCACATGTTATGTGCACATTACAAGTTGCCAGAATAAATGGATTAAATCTAGATTAAATTATTAGAATATCATATGCATACCGAGGGGAGAAGACGAGTGATCCAAGAAGAAAAGAATAGGAAAACTGTGACTCAACAAAATAAAGGCATAGACATATTACAAATTAGAAAATTACAAAGGGTAACACTTGTAACAAATTATGTTACACCTTCCCTGTCATCACCAAGATCTGCATTGCTACAGTCGGAGAAATGTCACCACCACAAGAGGAAAAACATTGTCACCGCCACCTCAAATCACTAGATCTGCACCATATCCATCATATTTAGTCGGTTTCAATCATCGCCAAGACCCATAACAAACACAAGCCTAAAACCAAACTGAGACTTTCCCAAACAAGACAAGCACCTCCAACTCTCATCGCGGCCATAAAAATTATAATTTAACACCTCCTAGATTTACAATTTTAGATCTAGATAGAAATGAGAGTGGTGGTTAGCAGTGGAGATTTCACTGTAATGGTGGAGATGGAGGTGGCGCAATGGTGGAGATGGAGGTGGTGGTGGACGGTATCAATTGAACTACTTACCTTGACCTCTCCATAAGAGGAACTTATTGTGAATGCTGGTACCAATTGGACAAGTTACTCAATTGGTACCAACATTCACCATAAGTTCTTCTTAAGGAGAGGTTAATAGTTTGAATTGTTTGGGACGCGAAAAAAATTCATTAAGTGGCTCAACCTCTAGTGGACAATAGTACTTAAACTAACAATGCTTGGAATAGTCCCTGAGCGAAAGACTTTAGAAAAAAGTCATTGGTTGTTACATAACACATGATAAATTCTATTGGTGAAGCTTAGGACACATGTCCTTGGAGATAAATACCACGCCCTATGGGACGTAATCGTCTATTGGGTTCTTCCATGCTAAACCTCCTTAGCATTTTGTCTTTATACGTGAATTAGAATAATCCAAGCAACCTATTAGATCTATCCTACACATCTTGGGCTTCTCTCATATCCTCCATGTAATTTTTTTTTATATAACCACACTTTTACATTGTGTTTTATACAAATTGCTAAAAAATCAAATATTCATGGAAGAGTATGCTATTTTAAATTTATATAATTAGGAAATCAAGGCAAACCATTAGCCTCAACAACCCAAAATCTTTGCTAGAGTTTATGGACATTCATCTGTTCGAGGAATTATCAACCACAAGGTTCACGTGTGGATTGATGTAAAAGATGGACGTGAGGATGGAAGAGATACCGTGGGACAAGAAACGAGAAGCTAAGAGCATTTCCAATGCACTCTGTCTATTGAAGTCTACGTGGTAAATACAATAGATGGACTTCTAATCCATGTGGCAATATGTATATTGAATAGACGGTCAAATTAAAAATTCATCTCTAAAGATTCCGTCTAAAGTTAATAATACCGCTTATGTGACATTATTATTTTTTTAAATTGACAAGTCTTCAATTTTTATTTTCCTCATCCGAATTTTTTTTATAAAATGTTGAGTTAAATTTAAATTTGTTGAGTCACTCTGTCTAAATATAGATAGACTTCTAGACGAAGTCTATTTTTTTGTGCCACATCAACTAGACGAAGCCTTCGTCAGCATGAATTGGAGAAGTTTTTTTTATAACTCTATCTATGTGTACTTATGTGACATGTCTAAAAAGCAATAAATAAAGTACATTGGAAATGCTCTAAGATGTAGAGTTTTAAGCAGTCCTATGTAAAAAAGTAAGTTCTAAAGACATCGCTACACTAGAAATCCACTTAAGTATAACAAGAGGTATGCTCATCATTGTCCATGTAGTCCTCCAATCTTATGTCGTGGGATATTTTTCTTAGATAAATTTTGCTAATACAAATGAAAATTTAATTTGGAAAATATTTTTATTTATAATTAATATAACTAAAATATTTTATCTTAAATATTTTTTTATATAAAAATAATTGCCTAAAAATATTCATAAAATTACAAAACGCAATAATCATATTGCCAAGAAATAAAAATTAATAAAATTAGACATTTTTTTTATACAAACAAAATACGACCATCAAAATCAATGGTGGGTATTGAGACTGCATTTAATTTTTTTAATAAATGCACCAGATTTAAATTATATTAAAGGTCTCTAACTTTTATTCATTGTCATATTTTTTTTTTCGTCGCATTCTTATCTTTATCCTTCCATTATTAGTACATATTTTTCCTAACGACGGATTTCATTCAAAAATTATATTAACGGGTTTTAAAATGAGGGATAAATATTTACTCGCAATTTTGTATTTGTTGTTTTTTTTTTTTTTACTTATTTAAAAGTACAAGGAGCAAGTAAATATTCTCTTAAATTTTATGAACGAAAATTGTTATTAGGACAAGATGTGCTAATTAGTGAAATGTTGGAGATAAAAATATGATGAAAAAATATTAAAAATATAAGTATAATAAAGAGTAAAAATTATAGAACTTTCATACAATTAAAATTTAGTGCTCTTGTAAAAAAAAAAAAAAAAAATTTATATCAACGGGTTAATTTCACCAGCGGCCACTGAAGATACATTTAAATTACAAAATGGTCACTGGAGTTCAAAAGTTTCAGTTGTGGGTACTGAAGTTAGAAATCCTTTCACTAATGGTCACTCCATTAAATTTCTAATTTAAAATGGTGATGTTGCATGATGATGTGGCATTTATTTATTGTACGATAGTCTATGTACTTTATATAATATTTATTTTAGTCCTTATATTTCAATTAAGTCTTTTAAAAATTATATCTTAAGTCCTTAATTTTTTACATCTTTACACTTTGATCTTCAAATTTTACATTATCTTTAAGTTAAGTCCTCAAAAAATTATATCTTAGATCCTTCAACTTTTACATTATTACAATTTGGTCCCCAAATTTTCCATTATCTTTCAGTTAAGTCCTCCAAAAATTACATCTTAGGTCCTTCAACTTTTTATATATTTACACTTTGGTCTCCAAATTTTCAATTATCTTTCAGTTAAGTCCTCTAAAAATTGCATCTTAGGTCTTTCAACTTTATACATCTTCAACTTTGATCCCCAAATCCATGATTTTAGTGGCCAAAATAAGTGTAATTTTAGTAGTAAAAATAAGTGCACTTTCAATTAAATCCTTGACTTTACACTCGAATTTTCACATAAAAGAAACAAAATAATATTATAGGGTTTGCCCACCAAAATGTCTACTTTTTGTAGTCAACTCTAAGTGATAAGTGCGAATTTTACACTTATTTTGACCATTAAATAGTTTGTTATTTAATTATATTATTTTGTTCGTTTAGGTGAAATTTCGAGTGTAAAGTCAAGGATTTAATTGAAAGTATACTTATTTTGACCACTAAAATTACACTTATTTGGGCCACTAAAATCAAGGATTTGGGGACCAAAGTTTGAAGATGTATAAAGTTGAAGGACCTAAGATACAATTTTTAGAAGACTTAACTGAAAAATAATTGAAAATTTGGGGACCAAAGTGAAAAGATGTAAAAAGTTGAAGGATCTAAGATGTAATTTTTGGAGGACTTAACTGAAAGTTAATTGAAAATTTGGGGACCAAAGTGTAAAGATGTAAAAGATTAAGGACCTAAATACAATTTTTGAAGGAGTTAATTGAAATACAGAGACTAAAGTGAATATTATATAAAGCACATGGACAACCATGCAATAAATAAATGCCACATCATACTGCCACATCACCATTATAAATTAGAAATTTAATGGAGTGACTATTAGTGAAATGATTTCTAACTTCAGTGATTGATCACCACTGAAACTTTTGAACTTTAATGACCATTTTGTAATTTAAAGATAACTTCAGTGACCGTTGGTGAAATTAACCCTTATATCAACATATTTAGCCAAAATCAATTTATCATTATGAGGATTTGGGGTTTCACATACATGGGCTGGAAATCAGCTTTGATTTACCAAACTGCCATGGGGGCTCGTTCACGTGATAGTCACTAGCTATAATATTCAAACTTTTTAACAATGGAAATAAGATCGACTATTTTTCACAATTTTCATGTTACTTATTTTTTTCTTTGAAATTTTTTGTTTCTAAATTTTACATATGGAATAGTGCTTCATGTATCAATCATGTGATTAATTAATAGACTTTTCGAACAAGATCAGCATGTGAATACCCAAGTGATACACATATTTATAATTAAGTATCGTATAGTATTTATTTAGTAGTATTAATGTTTTAAAATTGATAGAATGTGTAATATAGAAGGGAAAAAACAAAATGATACTTAAATTAATTGATACTGAGTAATTGAATATTTGAATACATTAAGAAAATAAAATATAAATAATTATGTTCAGCGACTTCGTTAAAAAAATAAAAAAAAACTTAAAATAAGTGTTAGAAAACATAAGGTAAATCAGACAATTTAATTACTACAAGTATTTTATACTCCACCTACAAAGTTTTAAGAAACAAATTTAAATTTACCGGCGGAGTTTACTTTTCCCTACATTTAATTATATTTTTTCAGAAAATACCTCTTTTACATACATTTTATATATACTAGTTAGACACGGGTGCGTTGCACGTGCTTTTGTAATCATATTGTTAATTTTTAATATTTTCAAATGTTTTATTTTTTAATTGTTAATAATTAAAATGTTAAAGTAGCAATTGCAATAAAGATAAAAAAAAATATGGTTGTTGATAACATGTTGTTTTGTATCGTTCGATGTTGATATTTTATTTACATTCATAGAATTACAATTACGATCAAATATGAGTTTTATATAGTAGTAATATGAATAATAACTTGAATTCAGTGAAGAACTTTTGGTTACTTAAACTTTGATGATTGACAAACCATTGATATCAAATCATATGGAATTAATGATGTATTAATAGGGATCTTTAGGGTTGTATTTTACGAATAAATTATTAATTATTAATTTTATTTGAGAGAATGTAATGATCTATATAATTTTGTACATTTGTTGGAATAGTGACTCCTTGTAAACAATATTATTTGTATATGTTCTCTTTTTATTAAGCGCGTCTAATTTAACGATGTAAATGAAAACAACATAAATATAAGTAAGAAACAAAAACTAAAAATTGTCTCCGTTCTCTCTCTCTCTCTCTCTCTCTCTATATATATATATATATATTAGTTAAATTAAAAATTAAAAAAGTTTCATATATTAGTTGTCAACTGTAATCCAATATATTCAAAACAATCTTTTCATATCCATAATTTGAATTTTTATTCAGCAATAAAAAAAAGTTACAATTTTCCCATTCATTTTTTTTAAATCCATTTATCATTTATTTCATTTACGTAAGGCCAAAAAAAAAATTGAAATCATCTTTTCAGCTTCATATTTAATTTAATATATTAAATTTTTACAAATTTTAAATGTACATTTAATAAATTGGTAAAATTTTTATTTACGATAATAATGAACAATAAAAAAGTAACAAATAAATATTAAAAGATAAAGACATTTATTTAAGTACAATTACAATTAGAGATGAGTGTTATATGGTGATAATATCAATAATAACTTGAACCCAGTTAAGACCTTTTGGTGATTGACGAATTATTGATATCAAATCTTATAATATTAATGATCTCCATGGCTGCATTTTACGAAAAATAAAATTAATAATTACTAATTTTATTGTGAGAAATGTAATAATATTGTATATTTGTTGGAGTAGTAGTTCATTGTGAATAATATTCTTAGTGTATATTCTCTTTTTATTAGACATGTTTGATTTGACAACGTAAATGAAATGTCATAAATATAAGTAAGAAACAAAAATTAAAGAAATGTCAATAGTTGTTTATGTTGTAAGAATATTGTTGATGGACAGATTAAGAATATTATTGACGGACAGAAGTAAGATGAGAAGCACGTTCTATATATATTAATTAAAGTAAATTAAATTAAAAATGAAAAAAATTTCACACTTTAATTCTAAACTATAGTATATGTTTGGTGTGGTTTAAGGATTTTGAAAAAAATTTAGTAAAATGTGTGGTTGAAAAGTTGTAGGTCCCACAAAATATGTAGTTGAAAATGAATTTGAGAAAAAAAGAATTTAAAAAAAGAACGTGAAACAAACATGCTCGTAATCATTGTAATCTAATGTATTAAAAATAATATTTTTATCTCAATTTCAATTTTGACAACTATGATTTGAATTTTAATGCGGTAATAAACAAAGTTACAATTTTTTTTGGGTCATTTATTTTATCTACTTAATGCAAAAATAAAAAATAAAAAATTTGAAATCATTTTTTCACCTTTATATTTAATTTAATAGATTAATTGTTTAAAAAATTTAATTTATATTTAGTAAATTATTGAAAAAATAATTTATAATAATGATGAACAATAAAAGAGTTATAAATAAATGGGATAATTGCATCAAAGGTCTTCAACGTTTCAAAATCGTTGGGGATATGCCCCTAACCTAAAAAAATAGCACCATACATCCCCAACATATGAAAACCTTGGCGTGGTAGGTCCTTTATGACCAAATTGCCCTTCTCTTTAAATAAAAAAAAAAAACAAAAACAAGAAAAAAAAAAGATTGAAAACTAACCAAATGTACCCAAAAAAAATAAAAAGTAAAAAATATACCCCAAAAAAATAAAAAGTAAGAAAATGTCATTTCTTCCAAAAACCCAAAATCCATTTATAGGTACCAAAATCTTTCTCCAATCTTACATTGAATTCAACATCAAAATAACCAGAACAAAACAGAAAGAACAAAAGCTTCAATCCATCTTGCTTTTCTCCACTTGTGCCTTGTAATCTGAATAACTTGCAAGAAACATTAACATAATCAGTAAACCAAAAAACACCAGTAAAGGCAAAAGGAAGATTAGGAGGTAATAAAAGATTGTTGTTTGCACCTCCTTTATATTGGTGTTATTTTTTTAGGTTAGGGGCATATCCCCAACGATTTTGAAACGTTGGAGACCTTTGATGCAATTATCCCTAAATAAAATATTAAAAAATAATTATATATTAATGAATACTAAAGGAGAATATGGAATTTTAAAAAATTTGTAAGGGTAGAATGGTCCAAAAATATTTCTCCATTTAAGCCCCTTTTAGATATAGTATAGACTAGTTAGAAACACATGCGTTGCACGTGGTTTTGCAATAATTTTGTTAATTTTTAATATTTTCAAAATTTCTATTTTTTAATAATTAATAGTTAAAATGTTAAAGTAGCAAATGCAATAAAGATAGAACAACAAGGTGTTGATAACATGATGTATTGTATTGTTCGATGTTATAATAAATAATGTTGATATTTTATTTACATTCATAGAAGTACAATTTCAATCGAGATGAGTTTTATATTGTGGTACTACCAACAGTAACTTGAACCCAATTAATACTTTTTGGTGATTTGAACTTTGATGATTGACGAACTCTTGATATTAAATCTTATGGAATTGATGATGTCTTCGTAACTGTATTTTACGAAGAATAAAATTAATAATTACTAATTTTAGTGTGAGAAAATGGTAGACATATATGTCATAGTTGACATGTATCTTATACATTCTTTTTAATTTTACAGTGCTTCAGGTAAATTTTATTTTTACTAAGGGTGTGTTCGATTCATACATTTTCTATGGAAAATGTCACATCTGAGAAAAATAATGTCACATCAGAAAAAATATTTTCCTACTTTGACTGTTTGATTGGAGATGAAAAAGAAAATGAATTATAAGGTACAACCACTTTAAGCATGAATTTGACCACTTTCATAGAAAATATTTTCCTATGGGTTTGGTGGATTTTTTTTTCCCATCTTACATGGAAATCTTTTTCTTTTTCCACCATTTTCCACAATTGGTAATTAAACACAGCCTAAATCAAAAAAATTTGCAACATATATCTTAAAAATTGAGGAAGAAGTATAGTTTTAGATTTGCCTATTAAATTAAATGGGTATTTTTGGCCTATTGTGATTCAACTTAAATTGTAAATAAAATTGTTTAGATTAATGGCGTTTTAAATTTGTTGCTACTTCTAGGCTTGTATTCCCATTGGTTTTTAAGTCGATCTTTGATAAAGGTAATAGGACATCCTCTAAGTCGTTTCGTGGCCCGAGTTTGAAAGAAGGCTTAAATGTATTAGTTTTCTCAGTTTAAATACACAAACTACTCTGATTTATTCATTAATATTATGAAACTTTAGATATTTATAGTTAGAAGAAATAGTTATATGAGGGTATGTCCTTGTTTGTTGCAGTTTTAGGTGATATTGCTTTAAACATAAATGGTGAAGACAACACATGACATTCAGTCACTGATGTGCATGAGACAATTCAGGTAATTGTTCTATCTTGTTATAATAGATGCTTCTCCACATGTTCTATTTTAATATATAATAGATTATTTCCTAATCTCCAATACAAATGAAAAACTTCTATACATGGCAAAGCAGAGAATAGTCTATGCATCCCACCGTTTTTCAAAAAATAGGTACTTGATAATTCGATTCACTATTTCCTAAAGTAGAATTTTTATTATTGATATGAATCCCAATGGATACAAATTGACATAAAAGAGTAAATTTACATTGGATTTCTCCTTCGAGCAGCATAATAAAGTAAAGTTAAGACATAAAATGGTTAATAGTTCATGCAAGTTGATATAGCTCTTATTAATATGACTAAGTATACCAAATTATTGAGCACTTGCAAATTGCCTACCTGATAAGTATGTCACAGACAAACTTAAAAATGAGTCCGTAATCATCTCTCATTAATATTTTGGTAGATATGCAGGAAAACACCTTTTAATGCTCATTATCAAAATAATTATGAATTAATGTTGTTCAACTCGTAAAACTTTTGCTTTTTCAAATACTTTTAATGGTTAAATGTAATTTATTGTAGGAATCTAATATGAAAAGTTTATTTTATTTTACTTTTTTGAGAATTGACACTGTATAACATGAATTAAATATCAAATTTTGAGAAATTTTTGTATGATAATTACATTTTTTTATGGTCTTATTGTTATGTAATATTTGGATTATTGGAGTATGAGAGAGTACTATATTTATTTTTATTCCTTTTGGACATGATTATCTACATTTAGTTGATTGTTAATACTTATTCGTCGAGTTATTAATTCAAAG
This sequence comes from Forsythia suspensa, assembly GCA_023638005.1. Taxonomy (NCBI): domain Eukaryota; kingdom Viridiplantae; phylum Streptophyta; class Magnoliopsida; order Lamiales; family Oleaceae; genus Forsythia; species Forsythia suspensa. The sequence goes on from CM042671.1 coordinate 11,783,177, forward strand.
AAAATAGAAGAAATTAATATACTAATAAGATATGTATAATCTTTTAAGTACATGTAAATTTTGAGAAAAAAACTTCTATAAAGAGGAGCATTAATTTAATATTGCGATATTTTATATATGTCTACCAGAGCTGAATAAATACGAAAGATGACTAACATTCCAAAAGCTCTTTGATTCATAAAGAATACCGATAATTTAGAAAAAATATGAAAAAAGAGTCATAATATTTTATTATCAATAGAGCGAGAAAAAAAACACCAAGAACTTTTGGTTTCTATTCACGGTTTTTAAAAATACCTAATTGTCGAATATTATAAATATTTCGACCATAGTTCCAAATCTCTCCTAAAAATAATTATTACGTTCTCATTTAGCAAAAAAAAAAAAAACCCATAAAATTAACAATAAAAAGAAATAAACCACAATTTTAAATGTTTAAAAATTTTAATTGTACATTTAATAAATTGTTAAAAATTTAATGTAGGATCATTAAAGGTGGTTTTGGGAGGGCAAAAAATGTTTCATGAATGAATACAATTTTAATTTAATTAGATAAACTTAAAATGTAATATAATAACTAAAATATTATAAGATAATTGTACATTATTGAACAATAAGAGTGAAAATGGAATTTTAAAATTTTTGTAAGAATAGAATAGTAAAAATATATTTCTCTATTTTATGGCCTTTTAGATATAGTATAAATAAAAATACCGAATTGTCAAACATTATAAAATAATTCAATCTTAGTCCCAAATCTCTCTTAAAAATAACTATTACGTTCTCATTTAATAAAAAAAAATCCCTAAAATTAATAATAAAAAGGAATAAACCACAATTTTAAATGTTTAAAATTTTAATTGTAACTTTAATAAATTAATATATGATCATTGAATGTGGTTTTGGGAGGACAAGAGACACATTTCATGAATGAATAGAATATTAATTTAATTAGGTTAACTTAAAATGTAACATAATAAATAAAATATTATAAGATAATTGTATTAATGAACAATAAGGGTGAATATGAAATTTTAATTTTTTTTGTACGGATAAAATAGTTTTAAAATGTTTCTCTCTTTTAAGGGCCTTTTAGATATAGTATAGATTTAACAAATCTTAATTCTAATTTCATTTATTAAACAACATAATCCTAATCCTCAACAATGCACCACGAACCCAAAGCTTGTCCATTGTCTCCGTCGGCGGCGACTACCCTCCAACCACAACCACCACTCCTAGCCCTCTCCGTACCATCACCACCTTCTTTTCCACCACCACTGCCACTCCTTCCTGCCGCGTCCACCACCACTACAATCCCCCGCCTCTGCTGCTACCACAGTCATCGTTATCGAGTTCTCCATCTTTTATCCATACCCGGTCGCGCAGATCTAGATCTGCACAATTGCCTCTTGATGGGAATCCCTTTTTACTTTTTCAATTAGGCTTCTCTACTGTATAATAGGGCATAAAATTAAAGCACGAAAATTGAATCACTTCGATGCAGTAAATAACACCTTGCTAATATTAGTTTTTTACTTTATATATATTTGGAATTTGGAATTTTGGGGTTTTTTTGGTCCAATGGTGGCATGGAATCTTCGAGACCTGATTGTCTTATTTTAAAGACAAACTAGTGCATCACCTGTGCGTGGCACAAAATTGACCGTTTTCAATTTAATTATCAGAACTTTAGAATAATATTTGTTACATTTGTGTATAAACATTAAATCGAGTAACTAAATTGCACAAAATATGTATGTAGTTGATTATAATATATGTGTAACTAAAAAATGACGACAATATTATTCTAAATTTTGGAACACTTTTTGAGCACAACATTCGTCGTTGAATTTGTATGGCCACCATCCTTATCGCAAATCAATATCTTCATTCCACTACGATTTGTTACTCTTGACACAACCACATACTCTTGACACAACCACATATCATTGTCCATGACTTAAAAAAAAAAAGATGATGAGTTCAATTGTTAGTTTCTGAAAAGTTGTTGCATTTATCCATATTTGAGTGCATTTCGCAAAGTTTTTTTAATTTAAAAAAAAAACAGTATATGACCACACAGTAAAAAGAAATAATAATAATTCAAAAGTGCAAATAATTTAAAGAAATGATTTAAATAAGAAACAAATAAACTGTTCGAATACCACAGATAAGTCCAAAAGACAGTTTCAAAAAAAAAAAAAAAAGATGACGAGTCCACCACGTTTCTAAAAGTTTTTTGTATTTATCATTTAATATTAAATGTTACACTTCATTTTTTGCAGGAAAAGAGAAAAAAAAAAAAATCAACGTGTGAAACTAATTAAACAATCTGAAAAGTTGTTGTATTTATCATATATAATATTAAATGTTACACTATGTTTTTTTGCAAGAAAAGGAAAATAAAAAATAAAAAATCAATGTATGAAACCAATTAAAGAAAATAGACATCGTTTTCTGCTAAAAAATACAAATGAGGAAATTGGCCTACGCAGTATTTATGGTAGAACTTACCATTACCAAAACTGAAAATAAAAATGTGTGCATAAAATTTTGATCGTTATCCTATTATATATATATATATATATATATATATATATATATATATTATATATATATATATATATATATATATATATATATATATATTGAAGTAATTTTTTTTTGAGGTTATGCACCTTCCAATCAAAAGGGTTAATATTCGCCTTTTTTTTTTTTAATTTTGTGAATTGTGATTTTGTTTATTTCAATTGTTATTTTTTCTATATTTATGTTTTTACACGGGAAATTTTGAATATAATTTGTGGAATATTAGGGGGTGTTCTCTTTCCCATTTTCAATCCGTTTTTAGTTTTCTGTTTTTAAAAGTGGTGAAAACGTATTTACTTATCCATTTCTGAAAATACATTTTTCAAAACATCCAAAAAATTACAAAGGAAATGGAAAATGGTGATTTTTTCATTTTCTGCGTTTTCTTCACAAAACGCGGCTCATTTCCAAAACGGTCAAAATGCGCGTTTTCTGAAGGTGGTTTGTGTTTCGAATCACTGATTCGATTTTTTTGAAATTTCGGCGATGTTTTATTATGTTTTAGCATCTTTTGGTTTGGTTTGACACCTATTCGTGTATTAGAGTTGATAATCTATAAATATACTTGTTAAGGTATTGAATAATCAATAATTGTTTGAACAAAATATTATTAAAACATTCTAAAAAATTCCAAGTAAACGCGTTATCGAGTTTTATGTTTTTAGAAACAATATTCGAAAATTTCAAAATGATCGTATTTTCATCAATCTCAAAACAGACACTCAAAACACAAAATGAAATCAAAACTCAAAACAGAAAACTGAAATGCAAGGAAAACACCACCTTTGAGTTTGAAATGATGAATGCACTAGTGAAGCCTATGGTTTTTGGTAAAATGGCTGCAATTTTCAGTTTAAACATAAGGAATTTTTGTGAACCCCGTAGGGTTTTTTTTTTTGGCTACTATTTTTGGTGAACAAAAGTATTTCGTGTGCATTTGACTATCTTCAATTTCTATTATGTTAGTTCATAACGACCGTATGAAGTTTCACCCCATTAACAATAAAAAAAAAAACCATTTGTCTCATCAAATCTTTCATTCTCAATTTTTTTTCACCATTCTTCAAATCTCTCTTCTAAACCTTGTTCCTTCCTCATAATCTTCAACACGAGCAACCTCCTACGGTCGGATTCCACCAAATAAGCGATATACTAGTATAAATAATTAAAGAATAACCATAATCTGATTGCAGTTCAAGGCCTAACACGCAAGTGGACACAAGAAAGCCTTTCCATATATTAAAACCAATTTACTGCATCGAAGCATCGTAGAAACCTCTCAATTAATGTGCAGTAGAACCCCATGTTGATATAGTGCATTCCTTAGAATCCCCTATACACGCTTCAGGGAATTCATGTCTTGGATGTACAATTATTATTGTTTCGAATGTTCTAGTTAGGAATGTAAATATTGAAACTTATGCACTCTCTAATTGAATTAGCAACAGTTAAATTCCCGTATGTTATTTCTCTATGGTGAATCCTCAATTTGAAAAAAAATAAAAAGATACTTAATTAAAATAATTGATACAGAGTAATTGAATACATCAAGCAAATATGATATAAATAATTATATATGTTCAGCAACACATAAAAAAAAAAAACAAAAAACTGAAATAAGTGTTAGAAAACATAAGATAAGTATGTTATACTCTGCCTACAAAATTTTAGGAGACAAATTTAAATTTGTAGGCAGAGTTTACTTTTCTTTACAAAAATAATATTTTGTAGGGGTTATGTTTTACTCCAAAATTTTCAAGAATGAGAGGACTTATGCCTATGAACTTGTGCATTTTTCTCGACAAAACATTCATCGAGTAAGATGTACCATTTGCCGACAAAAAACAAAAATTAATCTATCATTTGTAGGCTAATAATTAGAGGGCAAATTTTGCGCTTTTTTTTAGTCCCTACAAATGGAATATTTGAAGGGAAAACATTAACAAACAAAAAAAAATTGAAACTTATGCAGTCTCTAAATTGAATTAGCATCATTTAAATTCCCGCATGTTATTTCTCTTTGGTTGAATCCTCTGTTTAAAAATGTGTTGTTCATAGTTTATGTGTGTGTGCATATTCTGCTAATGATGTGTAATTCAGAGTTTCATTGTTGAAACCAATCTTGTAAATTTGCTTCAAGTGTTTGATTGACTTTTGCCTAAATGGGTCACTTTATAATTCTTTATTGTTTAATTGAGTTATAGAGCTAACTTTTGTTTTTGTAAAGTGTTAATAATTTGAATGCTTGTCTGCCTTACCTCATGAGAGATGCAATCAATATGTTAGGTATTATTTCATGTATTTTGAGGAATTATTTGGGAAGGCAACATTAATTTGTATGCTTTAGTCGTGTTTCCACTTTCGATTGCGTTATTGCGTATTTGATTCGATACGATAAAATTTCAATTTGCAACACTACTCTGCACTCAATTGGCCAGTATGTTAACTGAAATTTGCATTAGTTTGTATGCTTAACTCGACTTTCCACTTTCTATTGGGTCATTACACAATTGATTGGATATGATAAAGTTTCAATTTGCAACACTACATTTGTTGGAGATGCATTGCACAAAAGCAGTGATGAAAGTGTCAGCTAAGATTTTAGCGATAGCACTGGAGTGCTGAAAATGTGATTCATCTTTGAACAGTGGGACAAATGGTGAAGTCGGGATAACAGGTCAGGACTGCTTTGGTCCCCAGTGAAATGTGGCTGTCCACACTTGTGGTTAGTAAGTTAACTAAAATTTACATTAATTTGTATGCTTTAGTCGAGTTTTCGCTTTCTATTGCGTCATTCCGTATTTGATTCGACATGATAAAGCCAGAGATGTTCGGCATCTGATTTTTTCCAAAAATCCATTTTTTCGCTTTACAATATTTGACTTTTCAACCCTTTTTACACTACAAAAAAATTTGAAAAGTCAAAAAGTAACCAAAAAAACCAATTTTTTCCCCAAAAAATCTCTACCGAACAAGCCCTCAATTTGCAACACTGCATTTGTTGTAGATGTATTGCTCAGATACAGTGCTAAAAGTGTTAGCTAAGATTTATTAGTGATAGCATTGGAGTGTGAAAAATGTGAATTCACTTCGTATTGTGCCACCTGTGCATAAATAAAACTTCATCATTATTGTTTGTTTGGCACTATTTGTCAACATCTTTTTATATGATTAGGTGTCATGCTGTAGCACTTAGAAGGTCGTGGAATTCAATTTGTTGGGTGTGATGTGTGTGCAAATTTTTTTTGCCCTGTTTAGATGCAAAGTTTTTTCCCGAAATGGTCAGGATTTCATTGAGGGACACGGACTCCCCCGACTTTCTTGGGATTTTTATTTATTTATTATTTTATAATTTATTAATATGTAATTTAATACAAGACAACTTTAGTCCAATATCAATTTGATGGAAGTCAATTGAACTCATTGACCTAATAAAATTAATAATACAAAACTACAAATGATTTGTCAATTCTTCAATGGCTTATTTGCACAAATGGTCCCTATCTTTTGTACTTATTGTGGGTTGAGGACCTATCTTTTTATTTTTGGTAGTTTAGCCCCTATTTCAAATGTTTTCGGCGGCAATTGTCCTTTTCATCAATTTCCATCCAAATGACCATGAAATTTGACGGTAGAAATTTTTTTATGTAAAAAGGGCTTATTTGCACAAATTGTCCCTAACTTTTGTAAAGAAAAATTTGCAGCAAAAATCTCTAATCTTTCAGAAAGTGTTGAAAAGTCCCATAACCTTATAATCCTAACACATATGACCTCAAACCTTTTTGACAATTTTACCCTTAAATAAATTAAAAATAACTTATAAACCTTTTCAAAAATACAAATAACTCCTAAATCTTTTTATTTTTTTTTACAGATTTACACTTAAAATAATAAAAGTGTGTCATCAAGTCCCAAAACTTTTAATTTTGTTCACCAAAATGACATTTAAAATACCATTGTAGTTTGTTAGATCAAATATTGCTTGCAATGGCTTGAGTCACTCAAAACCATGGCATGGGGACCCGTAGATGTTTCTCTTTGGAGTTTACCACATTACATCGTGTGTTTATATTTAATTATTTAAATTTCGCTCTAAATATATTAGGTAAACGAACACTGTTTTGATATGTTAATACGCGTCAAAACTGTTTTTCAATACAACGCGCTATTTTTTACTGCATTCTATCCACTGTCCATTTAATTAAGATGAAAATTGTTTTTTAATTTAATTAATCTAGATTTTAGAATTTTCTATAGCTTTTCTTAGATCCAAGCAGCTGTTTGGCGAGTCCAAGTCCAAAGTTGACGCTTTTTGGTTCCATTGCCTATGTAGAAGAATGTTGCTAGACTTCTACCTTTGAACACCTTTTGCACAATTATCTCGTCAAGCCCCAAGGTTCTTGTGTCTTATCTTCCTAGTGGCTTCAACTTCCACCTTAAAACTCCTTCACTGATTTGTGGAGACCACACTACAAGCTACGAACACGAAAAGAAATCTAGAACAAGTTTCCTTGATTTGTGATTTGTCATGAATTTTGTGAAGAATTTCTTGTGAAAGAGAGAAGAAAAACATCGGTTGAGATTCTAGGGTTCACGAGAGAGGAAATTGACATCGAACAAAACATGTCTTCTTCCTTTTATACTTAGAAAAAAACGATGTTTGTGATCTGTCATGAATTTTGTGAAGAATTTCTTGTGAATGAGAGAAGAAAAACATCGGCTGAGATTATAGGGATCAGGAGAGAGAAAATTGAATTGAACAAAATGTAAGCTCTTCATTCTATACTTAGAAAAATACAATGTCATTTAGTACCCAATTTTTATTTTATTTTTTTATGAAAAAAGGTACCAAAACAATGTCGTTTTGAACGATAATGTGAATAGTAAACTTGTGAAGTAGCTCTTATTAGATTGTAAGGATTTATGGTAATATAGACAAAATTAAAGAAAAACAATCAATCACACATGTTTTTTTTTTTTTTTAAATACAAAAATGCTCTAAGAACACAGAACAAGTAAAGACACAACAATCTACAATTTACAGATCCTCATGAACAAAATTCCACATACAAACATGGTTCTAAAAACATAAATCAAGTAAAAGACAACAAATTAATTAACCAAACAATCTACAAAACTACATCAACAAAATTCCCCAAATACAGTCCTATTAGATTTAAACAAGAAATACAGTGTTTCTTTATCAGGAACAAAATCAAAAAGGAAAAACCGCACTAACAAAAACCATATGTGGAATCAAAAAATTGAGCAAAGTATCGGTCAATGGCTTGATTTGAAGCCAAAATGACGGTGAAATAATTCATTTTTGTTGTAAACACGTTATCAACATGAAGCTCACTGAAATTGTACAGAAAATCCAAGAGCAACAGTGCATATTATGCTATAAATTGTAACACGGTTTTCCGACCTTCACTTTGATAAAAACAGCTTTTTCAATAATATGGGGAGAAATTAAGTAGTTGGAAAGAATATATGAAAATATATCATATTATGTTTTCTAGATCCTCGTACAAGACAATACAAACCAGAAGTTCGATAGATAATTCATTTGTAAATTATACAACTGAAATATGCATTTACTGACTAAAGAGATTAACCAAATCTCATATACCATGTGTAAATGCTCCAACTTGAATTAACATCTTGGAAGGACAATCCGTTAACATTATATCTTGGAAAATTAATGACATGCTTGCATCGTTGTGACATGTGATAAAACAAAAATCATCAAAATAAAAATGGGGCAAATAGTAAAGATGGTCCCGTTGAGGAGGCGTATACTATTAGAGAGACAACTAATTGTAAAATCTCAAAAGAGGTTCATGGAGTTGAAATATCGAAAAAGAAAAGATCTTAATAAGTTATGTCGTTATGGGAAAGAAATCTATACTACTTCTAAAAGGGGCTTAAATGAAGAAATATTTTTGGACCATTTTTTAAAATTCCATATTCACCTTTTAACATTTTTTAAAATTCCATATTTTATTTATTATTTTACAGTAATTACGAGCATGTTTGGTTCAGTTTTTTTTTTAAATTCTTTTTTTCTTAAATTCATTTTTAACTGCATATTTTTGTGGGACCTACAACTTTTATCAATTTTTCAATCACATATTTTACCAATTGTTTTCAAAATCTATAAAACCCACCAAACATATACTATAGTTTAGAATTAACGTGAAACTTTTTTGATTTTTAATTTTTATATTTATATATTTAATATATATATATATATATATATATATATATAACGTTTTTTTCATCTTACTACGTAAAGTCAAAAATAATCTTACTCGTAAAGTCAACAATATTCTTACAACACAAACAACAATTGTTTTCAAAATCTATAAAACCCACCAAATATATACTATAGTTTAGAATTAGCGTGTGAAATTTTTTTCATTTTTAATTTAATTTATATATATAGAACATTTTTTTCATCTTACTTCTGTCCGTCAACAATATTCTTACTCTGTCCGTCAACAATATTCTTACAACATAGACAAGTATTGACACCTCTTTACTTTTAGTTTCTTACTCACATTTATGACATTTCATTTACGTCGTCAAATCATACATGTTTAATCAAAAGAGAACATACACAAAGATTATTGCTCACAAAGGACTACTATTCCAACAAATGTACAATATTATGTAGTCAATCATTATATTTTCTCACAATAAAATTAGTAATTATTAATTTTATTCATCGTAAAATATAGTCATGGAGATCATTAATTCTATAAGATTTGATATCAATGGTTCGTCAATCATTAAAGTTTAAATCACTAAAAGGTCTTAATTGGGTATAAGTTATTGTTGGTATTATCATCATATAAAACTAATTACTAATTGTAATTGTACTTAAATGAATGCAATTATCTTTTAATATTTATTTGTTACTCTTTTATTGTTCATTATTATCATACATTAATTTTTAACAATCTATTAAATGTACATTTAAAATTTGTAAATATTTAATATATTAAATTAAATATGAAGGTGAAAAGACGATCTCAATTTTTTTTCCTTACATAGATGAAAGAAATGAGAAATGGATTTTGAAAAAAAATGAATGGAAAAATTGTAACTTTTTTATTACCGGATTAAAATTCAAATCATGGAGATGAAAATATTGTTTTGAATACATTGTAATATATTGATTATAATTGACAACTAATAAATGAAACTTTTTTTAATTTAATTTAATTAATAACACATCAGACGCGTTTAATAAAAAGAGAACATACACAATGAATATTGTTTACAAGAAGTAACTATTCCAACAAATGTCCAATATTATATAGTCAATCATTACATTCTCTCTAATAAAATTAATAATTATTAATTTTTTTTTTTTGTAAAATACAACCCTGAAGATCCCTATTAATACATCATTAATTCTATACGATTTGATATCAATAGTTTGTCAATCATTAAACTTCAAATCACAAAAAGCTCTTCACTAAATTTAAATTACTATTCGTATTACTACTATATAAAACTTATATTTGATTGCAATTGTACTTCTATAAATGTAAATAAAATATCAATATTGAACAATACAAAACCACATGTTATCAACAAGCAATTTTTTTTTTTTATCTTCATTACAATTGCTACTTTAACATTTTAATTATTAACAATTAAAAAATAAAAAATTTAAAAATATTAAAAATTAACAATATAATTACATAAGCACGTGCAACGCACGCGTGTCTAATTAGTTGAATAAAAAATAAAATCTTGTTGAAAATACTTTTGTACATAATTTAGCATTTCATATTATAAAAGGTATCAAGGATATTGGAAGAAATATATCAAAGAATTAATAGACCAATAAAAAGATGCAATCCAATTAAATTGAACTTACTAGAAAAACCAGAAGTTTCTAGACCTACAATATACTTATGCTAAAATAAAATGAGAAAAATAAAGTCGTAACATGTAATGCACGACTCTGAACATTATGAATTTCGCAAAAGCTTATGTAAAGTCAATATCTTGTTAGCTTGACAATGTATGACACTTGATATGCATATAATGAATATTGTTATACCCAACTCTATGGTATGACTAAAAATATTATCTATATAAACACTGGAAGATTTAATATGCCTGAAATATATAGTTTAAGTTTTTGAAAAATTTAATCGATCAAAGTACATATCTCAAGTGATATTATCATGAGAGGGAGTAAATACACATTTTACTCTCTTTTTTGTGGCTGGGGTTTTTGTCCTATTAGGTTTTTTTGGTTAGGTTTTTAGTGAGGCAACTTTTCTAGAGTATTCAAAAGAATAATGTAGGTTTTTCCCACCGGTTTTTCTTAGTAAAGTTTTAACGATGCATATTCTTTGTGTAAATGACGTCCAATGAGAAGTGTAATAAATACTATAGTTATGGATGTCTATAACCTACAATAAATTTACTCCCAACATAATTTCATAGTTATACTCTCGTATGTTATAAATTGTATATGACACTCCTGAAGGGAGCAATAACCAGATTTGCTTTTAGTGTAATTGCATCAGATCATCATCCTAACTACAGTCAACCAAGAATAGTGTACGAATATGGTATTTCTTGGAAGTTATAACAAGACAACTAGCAACATATTTTACTATAATTGTTTATACAAGTTTAGAAAGATGGTGAAATTGAAGACATTGACACATAAAATATGGATGATTCAATACAAGAATTTTCATTGATTGAAATCTGGGAGAATCTATACTCTTTTTTCCTTTGCTCAGCTTTTTTCTCATTGGGTTTTCATGAAAAGATTTTAACGAGAAATCACTTGATTACTTCAAATTTTCTTATAATTACTTTCTTTCCTTGATTCGGTATTTTTTGTCTTACGTTTTTGTCAAACAAGATTTTTAAGAAAACAATTATTATTTAAATAGTCGTTTAAGGGGAAGTGTTGTAAAATTATAGATAATAATGAATGATTATATAATCTTATCTAAATACCTAACAAGTAGTCTTAATTATATTAGAAGTCTCAGTATCTTGATTATATTTGTAACTTTCATTGGAACCATATATATATATATATATATATATATATATATATATATATATATATATATTGGTTTACCATTATAAAGAAATACACTATTGAGTTTTGACTTTCTCTATTTTCATCTAGTATTCTCTTTAGTTTATAATAATTTTCCAGTTTTTCAAAAACAAATACTGCAACAATAAACAAAAAAAAAATTCAAAATTTCATATACCACATCCCATTTCAAGAAATCGTTTGAAGTTTTAAAATCTATAAACTAATTAAAACCCAATTGAATATTATAAATCATCTACAAAGTATAAACCGAAGGAAGATACATACCTAGAAATACCCTCTCTCGTCTATCCATATGATCGTCGAAAACATCGATCCGATATTGCCAATGCCTGATTTCTTTAGATTTTTTGGTGAAATTTTTTAGGGAAGGGACATAGCAAAATAACAACAGGTCAATTTGAAGCCAATGTTAGATTTTTTAATTCAAATTTCTTTAGGGTTTCACTTTCTGGTAAGGGGCAAAAACCGCGAGCGAGATGTAGAAAGAGAGAAAGCATACAGCAAAATAATTGATTCATTAACTATTATGAGTGGATTATTTTATTAGTTGGATATTATCTATTTAGGACAAATCAACGCAGTTTTCTCGGTCTCTCTTTTTTTTTTCTTTTCTTTTTTTAATCTTTAATTTGACCAAGTCAATATCAGAAAATATCATTTTCAATTACACATTTGCGGCCAAAGATTAACTTTCTTAAAGACAATCTTGTCGTCATTGACCCTACGCTATTACAATGTTAAAGTCTTCTCATCAATTCGTGTGTACCAACACATTGATAAAATGGAATTTTGAAATGTGTCCAAAAATAAATGATAGATTAGAAATAAGACGACTTTTGATATCATTACTAAATAGTTTATCATCGTACGATGCACGTGTTGTAGTTTAAATTGTGTTTATTATAGAATTGTCTGAATTGGTTTGTTTAGATAAGACATATGTGCAAAATTCATGGTCATTTGTTAGTTCTTTAGGAGGTGGTGGGCCTCGATATTTGAATGATCTTGTTGATGAACTTGACACAGGTCCAGACGAAGAAAATTCATTTATAGTTCAAAATCATTCTACCCGGGACGAAAACGGGATGGGGCGGCACTCAAACCCAACGCCCGCCGGGGGCGGGTTGCCACGCCCACCCCCAGCTAGGGGTGGGCGGCCTCACCCGCCCCCGACTAGGGGCGGGTGGCCGCGGCCAAGCCCGCCCCCTGTTGGGGATGGGCGGCCAGGCTCGCCCTCTGCTGGGGGCGGGCGGCCTCGCCTGCCTTTACCTGATACTGACCCTATAATTGACTTTTCATCCTCCAATGGATTGGTAGATTCTGATGCCGATTCTTCTACAGTGTCCCGGCCACTCAATATTCAAACTGAACATTCTCCAAGTGGCAATTTGATAGAATTAGATATACCAAACGATGCCAGTATTTACAATTCAAAAAGTTTTATGAAAATGTTGAAAAAATATGAATTACCTCCCAGTCATATATACCTAGTTCCCCATTCTAGTGAAAGAATTCCAGGATCGGACCCTTTGGATGTGGTAGTTTACCGTGATAGCATGACAGCTGGTTTAAGATTTCCTCTTCATCCTTTATTTATTTCTTTCCTCAACGAATTTCATGTCACTCCTAGCCAATTGACGCCTAATTCTTGGCGCATATCAACTTACTTCTTATATTTGTGCCTTACAAATAATATCGAGCCGCGTTTAAGGCTTTTTAGAAGTGTATTTGACATGTATCCTGTGCTTGGGAGTAACTATTACGCGTATATTCAACTTAAGGTAAAATTGTTAGTACCTCACTTTCCCAGTTCAAATAGTGGTTGGAGGAGACGTTTCTTTTTTGTTCGACCTGAGGTAGGACAGTTCTCCTTTAGAACTTGTTGGAGAACTCCTTTTTGCAAACACTTTAACGAGCCCCTGGATCTTGATCATGAATTGAAAACACGATTAGATAAGCTTTTACGCTTGACGCCTCCGGGATCACAAATGAGCGAGGTGTTATCTAATGAGAACTTGAGGCGGGTTCACATTCGATCACCTGAGGGTAGGCTACTTTTATGTATTTATTTTCTTTGGACTCTTCATTTTTGCCTGCATTTGTTTCAACAATTTCTATTTCTCTCACAGATATGGATAATTTTGACTTTGGAGGCGTGATGGATGTGGCAGGATTCGCCACTGATGCTGAAGAGCCGTCTTTATCTCCTTTAAACAAAAAGAAAAGGCGGGCTGATAAAGGAAAAGCTATCACGAGATAATCTGTTGTCCCTCGCTCGCCGTCACAAGACTACTGTGGGTAATGATGCCCATGCTTTCAAGGAGTTTGGATTTCTCCTGTTGATTCGACTATTGAAGCCGAGATCATGTTAGTCGTGTGTGAATGAGAAGCTCATTGATAATTTAAAAAATAAAGAAGCAGCTGCCATGCGTTGTATTATGTATACCAACCATAGCAGTGTAAGCTGTTATATTTTGATAACACTCTATTGCTTTTATCCTCCATTTAATTTAGATTTCTTCTGTTGTACAGATGCTTGTTATGGAGGAGAAAATATTACGTGATTTGGAAAAATTTGAAAAGTGTGCAAACCGATAAAGACCACGATAATAAAAAAAGTCAGTAGAGATACGTCTTTGTTGGACAAGGCAACAAATGTGCATCTAAGAAAAAGATAATGAGAATTCTCTCCTTCAAAAAGAGGTAGACCGACCATAAAAGTTGGAGATTGCAGATGATGAGGCCATAGCAAAATACAAGTTGTCTGCCGAATACAAGGGTAACTTACACATGTATGGCGCAGAATCTTTGAAGGCCGCCATCAAAATGACCAAGGAGTGGTTGGTTGATGATCATTCGGAGATAGACCCAGATGAATTTGATAGGTATCTGAGGAAACGTCGAGCTGCAGATTTAGCTGCTCAGAAGGTCAAAGTGACTAACCATGGAGGGGTTGGATCTCAACCTGCTGGCTCTCATGATAATTAGACAATAGTTTTACTTATTTTAGTTTCATGGCGGTTGTCCCGCTTAATCATGAAAATTTTAATATTCAGTCTATTTCCTTTCAAATACTGTTGATTACTGCGAATTTCAGTTTTGTATGTTCGTCATAAAACATACATCATTAATAAAATTGTTTTTCACTTTATAATTGTTGGTTGCAATGTATAATATAGTATACCCTCCCCCGAACAAAAGAAGAAAGTGAAAAACAAGTTGAAAAAATTTGGAAATAATCGAATGGCCAGGGACTAGAGTCGGGGCGGGCATCCCCGCCCCCGCTTTCATTTGGGGGGGTTTTGGGTGCCCCAACCCCCTATGGGGGCGGGCATCCAGCCCCCTTTTGGGGGTGGGTCACCCAGCCCCCTTTTGGGGTGGGGCGCACCTGCCTCCCCTTTTTTTTATCTGTCTTGTTGTTTATCGGAGTGAACTTTTGATTAGGGGTCATCACTCGAATTTTTAAGACAACGGCTTATCACCTTACTTTTCGAGTCATAGGCTTATCGCCTTACTCGTAGAGTCATAGGATTATCACCCTGATCTTTTGATTAAGGTTCATCACCTTAATTTTTAAGACATAGGCTCATCGCCTTATTCGTTTCATTAAGGTTCATCACCTTAATTTTTAAGATATAGGCTTATCACCTTACTTTTTGAGTCATAGGTTTATCGCCTCACTTTTCGAGTCATAGGCTTATCGCCTTGATCTTTTGACTAAGGTTCATCACCTAATTTTTAAGATATAGGCTCATCGCCTTACTTGTCGAGTTGTAGGCTTATCGCCTTTTTCTGAAACATAGGCTCATCGCCTTGTTCTGAAACATAGGCTCATCGCCTTAATTTTGGATACACAGGCTCATCGCCTTAATCTCTGAGATATAGGCTCATCGCCTTGATATGTTGATTAAGGCTTATCGCCTTGTTATGTTGAATAAGGCTCGTCGCCTTAATTTTGGATACACAGGCTCATCGCCTTAATATGATTGTAGTAGCAGTTGAAAAAAAATTTGTATTGCCCGATAAAACCTTAATAGAGACCATATCAAGTAATAAATGGTTGCCGTAGGTTGAGTTCAGTAGGTGCACCAGGACTTCTCAGTGAGGCTGATCCTTCCGTAGCACCCTCATCATCCATCCGTGTGGGCATTTTATTGAATTGGAAATCAAATGTAGGAGTACTTATTTAATACAACTACATATACTTGCTTCTAAAGAAAAAGAAAAGTGATAAATTACTGATAATATTTCTTCAAAACCTGACCTTCAGCTATCACCACTTCCTCAGTAAGTTCCAACGGTTCAATTCGTCCTTTAGGTTGTTCGATATCAAGCACCATTACCGTATTTTTGAGAAGTATACTGTCTACATAACACCTCCTTGATGCTTGCTGATCACCTCTCACACATCCTACTCCACGACTAGTGGAGAACTTCATCACCTGGTGATACGTGGAAACCACGGCCCTAACTGCATTCAAAAGTGGGTGACCATAAATCGCATTGTAGGCCATAGGAGCTTTTACCAACAAGAAGCTAGTCATTATCACCACACTAGCTGGGTAAGTACCCAAAGTCACCGGTAATTCAATTGTTCCCTCTGGTATAACGGTGGCTCCTCCAAACCCATGGAGTGGAGTGGTGACAGGTTTGATCTTGCTAGGTGATATCTTCAATCCTAGGAAAACTCCCCAGGACATAACATCAGCTGCACTACCGTTGTCTACCAACACCCTTTTCACATCAAAATCTACAATGTCAGCTACTATTACTAAAGCATCATCATGTGGGCAAGTAACATCTTTTAAATCCTCATCATTGAAAGTGATATTTTGGCTAAATCTTTCATTTTTATCTACCGAAATAGATCTACTAGCCCGGGCATAGTTCTTCCATGCTGAATTAGAGTCACCTCCTGCGGCAATACCACCAACTATGACATTTATAACACCAGCGCGAGGAGGTGGTTGTTGTTGATATTCAGCCTCTTTTCCCTTTTCTTTATCTGTTTTCACAAATTTGGATAGGTATCCTCTTTTTATAAGTATTTCTATTTCTTCCTTCAGCTGCTGGCAATCCTCCGTATCATGTCCATGATCTCGATGGAATTTACAATACTTGGTCTCATCTCTCCTATGTGGTGGCGCCCACATCTTTTTGGGCCATACGAGCTCTTTCATATTTCGGATTTCCATCAGGACGTTAGTCCTGGAGGTGTGAAGCGGTGTACTATACGCCTCAATTCCAGTACTAGTCCGATTAGGACCTGGATGGACCATTTTTTGCTTGCCTTTGTCTTCTAGGGGCTTTGGTTCGTCTCGGTTCTTTCTTTTGTTAGAGTCAGGTTCTTTTCGATCCTTCATGCCCTTAGTAATGAAAAAGGCCTCTTCTGCATCCACATATTTATCTCATCTCCTTAGCAACTCGTGTATTGTATCAGGTGGATTTTTAGAGAGTGACATTTTGAATGGATGACTGCGAGTTCCATTCATCATAGCAGTGACTACAACAGACATCTGCAGATCCTTAATTCCCAAAGTGGCCCTGTTGAATCGGGCAATGAAATCTTTCAACAATTCATCTTTGTCCTGGGTCAATTGTAACAAACCGATAGCAGTTTTCTTTGCACGTTTGCTACTGGCAAAGTATGCAGCAAACTTCTTGGAAAAATCATCAAATGTGCAAATTGATTTTGGGAGAAGGGTGGCTACCCAATCCCTAGCCTCGCGCCTAAGTGTAGGCGGGAAAGCTCTGCACATAATTGCGTCAGGAGTAGCCCTCAACCTCATCAAATCGACAAAAGCTCTGAGGTGATCAACAGGATCAGATGATCCGTCGTATTTCTCCATCTTTGGCTGTTCGAAATCCCGTGGCAATGGAACTGCCATCACCTCTGGGGAAAAATAATCTTCTTCCAACACCATAGATTGTTTTCTACTGCCTTTTTTTAACATAGCCTCAGCTATTTTGCAACTCATCATGTCCTCCAGTCGTTGTTCTAGGGTTAACACAGGTGTCTCAGCCAGAGTAGGCGTTGATACCCATGACGATTGTCCCCGAAGTGGATTTGGACCAGACGCCAGTGAATTGAGGTGAGGTGCAGAAAATGGAGCTAATGAACTTGGAACCAACGGTGGAGCTGTTGTCGGCGATGTTTCCATCACTGGAAAATTATGAGCCAACGGAGGAGCTCGCGGCAGTGCTTCCATTGCCGAAAAATTATGAGTCTGGGGAGGAGCCTCTGGTGGCGAGGGCCCTAAAGGCGAAGGGTTGGGACCCTGGGATGGAACGTCCAGCGGTGAAGGTCCTGCCTGCGAAGGGCCGGGACCTTGCGGTGACTAAGAAACCGTAGTGTTACGACCCTGGAGCAAAGCCGTTAAGGCCGCCACTTGAGCTTGCAACGCCGTAAGTTAAGCAGTAGAAGAAAACTCTTGTTGTGGATGATTAGTGGCGGCATTAGACTCGTGATCTCGCATCCCTAAGAGGGTGTCGCCGGGCCATTGCATTCTTAGTTCTTCTGGTTCGAGCCATGATTTCTTGTACGGTTTTCCACAGACGGCGCCAATTAATAATTATATGTCTTCTTCTCCTCCAAGTGCGACGACAGCAGTGGTGGAGACCTGCAAAAGGTGGTGGGGCTTTGTCCCCCATTTCCACTCCGACGTGATAATTAGTATAGTATAGACTCAAATATGCAGTGTAACAATAATGAGTATGTATGTTGTTTTTATACCTGGAGGGTTGATCTCCTATTTATAGGAATGACCCGTAGCTGTATCTTCAATGGTCATTAATGGCGGGTGCCTTTTCATCTTCTTCATAATTAGGATTTAATGTGGGACGTTTCGTCTTCTTCAACTGCTGGTGTTTCATATTCCCAATGGATGTGGGTGACAGTTGTTCTATCTACTGTAGGTGGGCATATGAGAACAATGAGGCGGGCAGACCCGACGAGGCGGGTAGATTACTTAAGACAGGCGTCCATAGGAGAGCAGCAGTCATCTACCAAAGTATAATCATATTTATCATCAGCACGAATTAAAAGTTTATGCATATATTTGTAGCAGAAATCGAATCTCATCCTGAGATAGATGGTCTTTACATCAACATAAACGGAATCACTACTTGATTCACTCGTGGCCATCAATGCACCTGTAGATACATAAAAACCCACTATAATGGAGGGATTAAAGGAGAAAGATGAGAATTTTCCTTATGAAAACTCTGTCACGACGATGATGAAGTTGAAGAAAAAATTGTAAACCTTTCGAGATGTCCTCACCAGCCATTTTGGGGCGGGTTAGAAGAGAAAAAAGGTGAAAGTGAGAGAAAATGGAGAGAAAAGGTGAAGTAATGGAGGTGGGATGGACGGTGGTGATAATGTGGAGTCTTAATGATGAGAGTTCTTGAACGACGTTGTATGACCTATAATGGTAGCTAAACAACATCGCTTTTTCCTCAACCCATGTAAAAATAAATAAAATTACGTCATTCCGTCATCATCAAAATACTGTCGTTTTGAAAGACCACTTGAACAGTACCCATTTTAAGACTTATTATTTATTTAGGAAATGTCAAATATAACCTTTTGAAAAAATTATTACTTTTTGTGTTGTTAAGATTTTACGTAATTGAGACTCATACAATAGCTTCTAAAAAAAGTTATCAAAGTAAATCTTTCAATTACTTACTATATTATGTCATTACACACACAATAATGTAAAATAAATCGACAATTTCTTTTTAGGAACTTTTTTTTTTTTTGAGAAATTGATAGTTCACCAATGTAAATATCGACAGTCGACTGTTGGAAAGTGAAAAAATAAATCGATATCTATCCTCAACAGTGTCAAATATCAAATCAAGTGGCTCGTATTAAATCGATGAAATATAATATTTATTTGAGTGCATATATGGAATAAATAATAAATGCACTCAAAGCGGGTGACAGATGATAGATCTTGTAATGTGTTTGATTTTTGCGATAATTATAGTAGAATTGACAAAGACATATAGAAAATAGGCAAATAGAGTGGTCGAGTAGTGTGAAATGGTAAAATTGGAGAGAGAAGATGGTAAAATTAGAATAATTAATTGTTTTTTAAGGGTATTATCGTCCATTTTTTTTTCAAATTTGACTATTGGACCAAAATTTTCAAAATTTGGCATTTTTCAAAACGGACACTTCAAACTAGGTATTTTGTCCAATTCTCTCTTGATAAAATTGCTCTAGAAAGTGCTATTGGCAAACCATCGCTCTACATCAAGAAAACTAAAAAGGACTCCTTGGGCTTGAGCTTGAGGTGGATAGGTTCGGATTTTTCAATACTAAGAATCATTCAATACACTTCAGATATTTCATAAATTGGGCTTGGGACCTGATGATAAATATAGTTACACTTTGGTAGATGACTGCTGCTCTTCTTGGGACGACTGCCTTAAGTGTTCGCTCGCCTCGTCGGTCCGCCCGCCTCACTGTTCTCATAGGCTCGCCTCCGACAGATAGACAACCATAACCCAGTTGCCATCAAATTAACCAGACAATTGACCTATAGAATGACAGTTATCCTCGTCCATGGAAAATATGAAATGCTAGCAGTTGAGAAGACGAAACGTCCCTCATTAATTTTTAATAATGAGGAAGATGAAGAGGCAACTGCAATCAATGACCATTGAAGGCTACAACTGCTAATCATCCCTATAAATAGAGACCAACCTTCAGGTAAAAAGAGAACACACAACTCTTATACACTCCATATTGCTATTCAGCACAAATATTTTAATCATTTACTGATTATCACACCAGAGTGGACACGGAAGAAAAAAGCCCCCACCTTTTGCAGGTCTCCACCACTATCGCCGCCATGCTCGGAGGAGGAGAAAAATATCTATCATCAATTGGTGCCGTCTGTGGAAAACTGCACAATAAGTCATGCCTCGAACTAGAAGAGCTACGAATATAACCGCTCCACCAATCCCCATCAGGGATGTAGACACCAAGTCCAACGCCGCCACTAATCACCCACAACAAGAATTTGTTTATGCCACTCAATTTGCAGCACTGCAAGCTCAGGTGGCGGCTTTAACGGCTCTACTACAAGATCAAAACGCTGCGATTTTTCAACTACCACAGGGTCCTAACCTTTTGCTAGTAGGATCTTCACCACAAGGGGCTCTACCCCAGGGTCCTATCCATCCACCAGTAGGGCCCTCACCGCTAGGGGCTCCTCCCCAGACTTCTAACTTTCCAACAATGGAAACACCGCCAAGGGCAGCTCCACTGCAGGCTCAAGTTTCTTTGGCTCTACCTTTCATACCCTACTTCCATTCATTGACATCTGGCCCGAATCCACATTGGGGACAATCGTCATGGGTGCCACGCCTATGCTGGTTGAGACACCAGTGTTAAGCCTGGAGCAGCGATTAGAATACATGATGGGTCACAAAATAGCTGAGGCTATGTCTAAGAAAAGTAGTAGGCCACAATCTATAGTGTTGGAAGAAGATCCTTTTTCCTTAGAAGTGATGGCAGTCTCCTTGTCACGACACTTTAAACAGCCAAAGATGGAGAAGTACGATGGATCTTCTAATCATGTCGATCACCTCAGGGCTGTTGTTGACTTGATGATGTTGCAAGCTGATAAGTGCGTTTTGTGAACTTATTTTAGCCTGTGAATTAATCATTTATGCCGTCATATAGTTGCTTTTCTACTTAATCTAGTCTATTATTGTTTTATTTTAGTTTTGGACTCATTGGTGAACAATTGGAGAAGTTTGAGCGAAAAGAGCAATGACTTAGAAGATATCTCATAAGTTCGAAGACTCAATTGCACTCAACCCAAAGTTGAGGGATCAAATCAGAGATTATGCAAAGTTGAAGGACCAAATGAGATGTTATGAAAAGATGGGGGACTGAAATTATCAAAACCTAAAGTTGAAGGACCAAATTGGTTGCAAGTGGAAACTGAAAAGACCGGATTGCAAAATAACTCAAACAACAAGCTGGGCGCTCGCCCAGATTAGTGCTGGACGAGCGCCCAACACTTGGAGCCGGAAGCAGAGGCTAAAAAACAGGCGATTGCGGGAATGGCTCGGCGATCGCCTGAGCCAATTTCATCTCGATTTTTGTATTTTTTATTTTCTTTCCTTTTTTAGTTCTAATTTCTTTTCCTAACTCTTGGCCCACGAAATTTATAATCTTTTGGGATATTTTGGGGCACATCTAGGGTAGTATAAATATAAGTTATATTCTCATATCAAAGGGTTGGATTTTTGGGAAGCAAATCAAGAGAAGACGGGAGAGAACAAGAGAACAAGACCTCCTCGACTATCAAGACTTCTTCGAATATTTCTTCTCCTAAGATCCATGCCGGGTTTTACCAATTATTGTTTTTCTAGTTTAATCATGTTCTTCTAATTTTCTTTAACCAAGGTAGATGATGAAACCTTGTTTTGATTAAGTGATTATTTAATTATTCGGTTAATTCCTTCTTAAGAGCTTTAACGTTCATGGCTTGTTCTTAATTAGATTAACTAAATATAATTTCTTTCATCTTAAATATCATGTATTTTTGATAGTTAGATATTGGTTTAATTAATCAATGCTTGGTGATTGAATTTGTTCTATTAATTTCTTTTGATTCTTCATCATTCTTTATTCGTATTGGGATACATTGAATGCTTAGGTAATCTTTGATTCTTTGTTTTCTTTCAATGGAATGTGATATGAAAAATGCTTAAGTAATTTACGTTTGAAGCATAAGGGGAGCCTAAATTAGATCTTCTTCTTTTGGACTTAATTGATAAATCTTTAGAGTCGACAATAGATTGAGTTCGTATTGTCGTATGTGTTTTCTTTGGAAATTAATGAATGATTAGATGATTGCTAAGTTAGACAATGGTGGATTCTGAAACCTTGGTGTTTTACACAACTTGATTCTTCAATTTAATTGTTTTAGCATAATTAGTTATTCTTTAAATTCAACAATTTCAACAACAAAACTCTTCAACTCAACTAGCCTAGAATAACAGTTAATTCAGATTGAATTATACCTTCCTCATAGCAGTCTCTGTGGGATCGACCTCGTTTTTACTTATCTATATTCCAATAGATTCGTACACTTGCGAGTTAATTAAAATTTGACATCAAGTTTTTGGCGCCGTTGCTGGGGACTGCGTCTGAAGGTTAATTTAATTTTAGTTAATTTTATTCTTGACTAGTTATAATTTAGGATTTTATTTGTTTCTTGTTATTTTATTAAAAAAAAAAAAAAAAGATTTTCATTGTGCATGCTTGGTCGTAGATCTTTGGATATTAAACTAGAACCTCTAGATAGTGAGATAGAAAGAAATTTTCACCAGAGATCTCGACCTACCAGCTTAGATAAGATTGGAGGAACCGAAGCAGTAGTAGTTATGGGAGATGAAATTGAAGAGAGACCTTTCAGGGATTATTTTAGTCCATTAGCTAATTTGAGCACCTCATGCATACAATACCCTCAGGTAACAGCTAGGAATTTTGAGCTTAAACCGAGTGTGCTTAACTGTCTTCCATCTTTCTATGGTTTAGATAGTTAAGAACATTATAATCATCTGACAGATTTTTATGCTGTATGTGAGACATTTAATTATGAGAATGTTTCTCCTGATAATGTTAAACTTCGTCTATTTCCTTTTTCTTTGAAAGATAGATCTAGATCATGGTTTAATACGTTGCCTGCAAATAGTATTACATCTTGGGAACAAATGGTTGCTAAATTTTTGAATAAATACTTTCCTATTCACAAAACTAATGCTATTCGTAGGGAAATTTCAGAGTTCGTGCAAAGAGACGAAGAACCATTCTATGAAACTTGGGAGAGATTCAACGGGCTTCTTATGAAATGTCCACATCATGGGTATGAAAAATGGCATTTATGCCAATACTTTTTGGAGGGCTTGCTATCGCATATTCAAGAATGGTTGATGGCCACAAGTGGTGGAGAGCTTATGTCTAAGAATGCTCTGAGAGATCCGGACCTTCTTTCAAAAGCGGTGACAATTCACAAAGCAATGAGCCGATCCTCTAGAACCGAACCAAAGAAAAGAGGTATCTATGAGATTCGCAGAAGATGAACCTAGCTCGTAAATCAAGGAAGTCAAATGCATGATAGAGGACATCTCTCGCAAATTGACCTCATTGATGACCAATAGTCCCTCTGTAACCGTATAGGGTGCTAAGCGGGCTAATGCCCTCAACATGATGAGGAAACAATTTTACAATCCTTATTCAAACACCTACAATCCGGGATGGAGGGACCACCCCAATTTTTCTTGGTCGCTGGGGTAGTCAACAGGATAACACGGCCAGTCAAACCCCTCAAAGAAACCTACCGACAATTCAACCAAAACTTTTCACACCCTAAACCATGGGAGGAGGCAATTCAAAACCCGACAAAAGCTACACAAGTCGCTTTAGAGCATCGTAATCACACCATCACCGAGTTCAAGAAGGAGGGCGCACTAGCCGAACTCACAGCACAATCTATCTCCAATATGGAGAACATGATGGGCAAACCGGCTTCATCAAGACAATGGTGGCAACAACCATTGAGAAAGGTAAATTCCCTAGTTAGCCATTTCCTAATCCTAAAGGGGTGCACAATATTGGGATGATTCAAGCAACCAACATGAAGAGGCTAAAGCCATCATGACTTTGAGGCGGGCAAACTGTTTGACAACAAAGTGGATCTTTCAAAGCAAAACACATCTCAACCGGTTTCTCCGTGTAATACCTCGGTGATGATTCGGTCCAAGAATCTCCCAAAGAAGACAATGAGCCATCTTACATCCCAAAAGCCCCATTTCTTCGAGTCGACAAAGGTAAAGCAAGGTAATTCTATCAATGACATGATGGACATCTTCAAGCAGGTAAGCATAAATATCCCCTTACTTGATGCTATTAAGCAAGTTCCTGCATATGCTAAATTTTTGAAAGACCTATGTACTAAAAAGAGACAATTACATGTATGTAAAAAGGCATTTTTAATTGAACAGGTTAGCTCGATAATTCAAAGCAATACCCCTCCTAAATTTAAAGATCCAGGTTGTCCTACTATCTCATGCATCATAGGAAACCATAAAATTGAGAAGGCATTGTTAGATTTAGGAGCTAGTGTCAATCTTCTTCCTTACTCTGTGTACATGCAACTTGGACTAGGCGAGTTAAAACCAACATCTGTTATTTTACAACTTGCTGATAGATCTGTGAAAGTACCTCGTGGCATTTTTGAGGATGTTTTGATACAGGTTGATAAGTTTTACTTTCCTGTTGATTTTATTGTACTTGATACTCAACCTGTACGAGACTCCACCAATCATATTCTTGTGATTTTTGGTCGTCCTTTTCTAGCAACATCTAAAGTTGTAATTAATTGCAGGAATGGAGTCATGCAGCTGTCCTTTGGCAACATGACAATTGAATTGAATGTCTTCAATGTCAACAAGCAACCACATGACAACGAGGATATTGCTGATGTTGATATGATAGAAGCATTGGTTGATGACTCTTGTATTTCAACTAATTTTGATGATGCTTTAATGATGTGTCTAACTCATTTTGGTACAGATTTTGATGTTGATAGTGCTATAGATGAGATAAATACTTTGCTTGAGTCAACACCTGTCATGGATACAAGTAAGTGGAGACAGAAAATTGAGCCACTTCCAATAAGTGAGAAGAAGAACATCCCATCAGCCTGACACTTTGCAGTATGCATTCTTAGGAGAGGCTGACACTTTACCTGTAATTATCTCTTCTGCCTTTGATGATGCACAAAAAGGTAAGTTGTTAGGTGTTTTAACTGAACATAAAGAGGTGCTAGGTTGGACCATTGCTGATATAATAGGTATAAATCCTGTAGATTGCATGCACTATATTCATCTTGAGGAAAATTCTAGGTCCACTAGAGAGATGCAACGTAGGTTAAATCCTAACATGAAAGATGTAGTGAGAACTGAAGTACTTAAGTTGTCAGATACTGGAATTATCTATCCTATTTCCGATAGCAAATGGGTAAGTCCTGTGCATGTTGTCCCAAAAAAATCAGGTATCACTGTGGTTACTAATGCAAACAATGAATTGGTTCCAACTAGAGTAACTACAGGATGGCGTGTGTGCATTGACTATAGGAAATTGAACTTAGTCACTAGAAAAGATCACTTCCCTCTCCCATTCATTGACCAAATGCTTGATAGACTAGCAGGACACGATTATTATTGCTTCTTAGATGGTTATTCTGGTTATAATCAAATTCCCATAGCTCCAGAAGATCAAGAGAAAATCACTTTCACTTGTCCTTTTGGAATCTTTAGATATAGAAGAATGCCGTTTGGTTTGTGTAATGCACCTGCTACCTTTCAAAGATGCATGCTTAGTATATTTTCTGACATGGTTGAGAGGTTTCTTGAGGTGTTTATGGATGATTTTTCTGTGTATGGTGACTCGTTTGATGATTGTTTGCGCCATCTAACTTTAGTTTTGCAGAGATGTGAGGAAAATAATTTAGTACTAAATTGGGAAAA
Organism: Forsythia suspensa; assembly: GCA_023638005.1. Taxonomy (NCBI): domain Eukaryota; kingdom Viridiplantae; phylum Streptophyta; class Magnoliopsida; order Lamiales; family Oleaceae; genus Forsythia; species Forsythia suspensa. The sequence goes on from CM042671.1 coordinate 11,809,443, forward strand.
ATGTCACTTCATGGTGAAACAAGGTATTGTTCTTGGCCACATTATTTCTAGCAATGGTATTGAAGTTGAGAAGGCCAAGGTTGATCTTATCTCCAATCTTCCACCTCCAAAATCAGTGAAAGAAGTAAGATCTTTCCTTGGGCATGCTGGTTTTTATAGACGTTTCATTCAAGATTTTAGTAAAATCTCTAGACCCTTATGCAATTTACTTGTTAAGGATGTACCTTTTGTCTTTAATGATTCGTGCTTAGAAGCTTTTGAACATCTTAAGAAAGTGTTGACCATCGCTTTTTGTTATTCGACCACCGATTGGACTTTGCCTTTTGAACTTATGTGTGATGCATCCGATTATGCTATAGGAGTAGTTTTTTAGGCGAGAGATTAGATCGGTTGCCTTCATTATTTACTATGCTAGTAGAACTCTTAACGATGCACAATTGAATTATTCTACTACGAGAGAAAGAAATGCTAGCGATTGTATTTGCTTTAGATAAATTTCGATCTTATCTTGTAGGGTGTAAAGTAATTATCTTTTTCGACCATGCGCCTCAAATATCTTCTCACTAAGAAAGATGCTAAACCAAGATTGATTAGGTGGGTCTTGCTTTTGCAAGAATTTGATATTGAATTTAGGGACAAAAAGGGTTCTGAAAATGTTGTGGCTGACCATTTATCTCGAATTGTGCTTGACTCTGTGCAGGATAAACTACCATTAAATGAGTTGTTTCGAGATGAACAACTCATGAATATTGATGTTGTGCCTTGGTTTGCTGATATTGTTAATTATCTTGTTACGGTGCAAAATTCCGAACAATGGACTAAACAGATAGAACTAAGTTCCTAGGTGAGTGAGAATTTCTTTTGGGATGATCCTTATTTGTTTAAATATTGTCTTGATCAAATTATAAGGAGATGTGTCCCGAGAAAGTGAATTTAATGATGTTCTCTCCTTTTGTCATGACCAAGCTTGTGGGGGCCACTTCAGTGCTAAAAAGACTACTGCTAAAATTTTACAATGTGGTTTTTATTGGCCTACTCTCTTTCGTGACACTCATAATTTTTGTTCATCTTGTGATAGGTGCCAACGCATGGGAAGTATTTCAAAAAGAAACATGATGCCGCTTAATCCTATTCTCATAGTGGAAATCTTTGATGTCTGGGGGATTGATTTCATGGGACCTTTCCCTCCATCATTTGGTTATCTTTACATATTAGTAGGTGTCGATTATGTTTCCAAGTAGGTCGAGGAAATTCCTTGTAAAACCAATGATCACAAAAGTGTAGTAGAATTTTTGAAAAGCAATATTTTCTCTCGCTTTGGCACTCCACGAGCCATTATCAGTGATGGGGGATCTCACTTTTGCAATAAACATTTTCAAACCCTTCTAGCAAAATACTCCATCACACATAAGGTTGCCACCCCATATCATCCACAAACTAGTGGTCAGGTTGAGGTCTCAAATCGAGAAATAAAGCATATTTTGGAGAAAACAGTTCGACCTGATAGGAAAGATTGGTCTCTACGACTCACTGATGCATTATGGGCATATCGAACAGCTTTTAAAACACCCATTGGCATGTCTCCTTATAGATTGGTGTATGGGAAAGCCTGTCACCTTCCGGTTGAGTTAGAGCATCGTGCTTATTGGGCGATTAAGAAATTCAATTTTGATATGCAGCAAGCAGGGTCAAAACGGAAATTGCAGGTAGCCGAACTTGAGGAAATTCGAAACGATGCTTATGAGAATGCTAAGATTTACAAGCACAGAATGAAGGTCTTTCATGACAAGCACATAGTCCAGAAAATCATTCATCCAGTCGAAAGTACTCTTATATAACTCTCGCCGCATTTATTTTCGTGTAAACTATGTTCGGATGGTGGTCGTCCTTTTATTGTTCGCATTGTTTATTCCCATGGAGTCGTTGAGGTTGAAAACCCAAAAAATGGTGATGTTTTTAAAGTTAATGGCCAACGATTAAAACCGTACTTGAGTTTCACTCGCATGAGAGGGAGGAAGAAATTGATTTGGGTGATCCTACCCTTCCCTCTTAAAATCGCGCTTTTGTTTAAATAAAAAAAAAAAAAAAAACAAAAAAACCATGTTTTTGTTTGTTGTTTTCTCTATTTTTCTTTTTTAGGACTGCTTTTGTACGACTGATCCTACGGTGCCCAAGGTGTTCAACGTCATTCAGCCAGCCGGTTCCCTCTTCTCCACATTTTGCTCTGGAGAGTAACTGTTCTTTTCCCTCCTACTCTTTGCTTTGTTTTGTTCTTACATTGAGGATACTGTAAGGTCTTTGTTTGGGGGTGGGTTATAAAGTATCATGTTACTTTAAAAAAAAAAAAATTTTAGTGGTTTATTTGTCTAGTTGCTGTTGAATATCCTACCGCCAATGATGATATCTGTTCAAAATTGAGCACATTTTTAGTAGACTATTAGACAACACTTGAACTCATTCTTTTATCTGAATACTTATCTATGTTAGACCTGATTAAGGAAGCACATAGCCACTATTGACTTATCCGTTTATTAGAGACATGACTTGAGTGTTTGTGTTGACATTATTGACTGAGTATCATGATAAAAAAATTCCGTTCCTACATTCTTAGAGCTAGTGACTAAACTGTTTTGAGAACAGTTTGGAGGTGTTAAAGTTACTACTTTTGTTATAGGACTTTTGGTGGTTTGGGTTTTCTGGGTCTCATCTTTGGTTGAATGGGTTATAGTCAAGAAATCTAAACTGAGCACTACAACCAGCTGATAAATTTAAATGAAATATCTGACTCGAGCAATTAAGCCTGTTAGGGTATCTTAAAACCTGGTGCCCTATGGTCATCTGACTTAGGAGTCATCGGCCCAAAGCTCGCTACATGAGTCCTGTATATAAAACAAGAAAAAAAAAGAGCGACATTTATAAATTTACATCTTCACTTCTCTATTAGCCTGTGGGACTCGGCCAATTAAGTCTGCTAGGGTATTTTCAAACTTGGTGCCCTATGGTCATCTGACTTGGGAGTCATCGACCCAAAGCTCGCTACAAGGGTCACACAGAAAGCTAGTGAAAGAGAAGTATTGCACATGATGTAAGACTGTTAACATGAGTTGAATAAATAAACAAGAGTAGAAGTGCTCAGAAAGGATTGCTAGATTAGAACCTTAGAGACTGAAGATGAGAATTTAGAAATCTCTCACCATCCTAATTCTCAGAATACAAGTGCTAAGTTTTACCACTTTTGTTGAGAAGAAAAAGCATTGTAATGATCTATAGAAACCAATTTCGCTAGAACACCTCGGGATTTGAGAGAAAAGCTTTAGAAGTGTGATAACTTACAAGAGGTGTAAGGAATAAATGACTTCAAAGGGTTCGGGATTGCTAAAATATCAACAACACAATATTGGTCATGGTCTAATACATGTATAAGTTTAATTTTTGGCTATTCACATACTCACACAAGGTCGAGCATCGAATAAGTGAAAATTTTTGTGCTGTTGTTTGATATCCTTCTAATAGTGTTGCTTTATTTTGAACTTGAGGCATATGGTAAGGAGTCTAACATTGACTGATTTTCCATTGATTCTATTAGCGTAGTTTTAATTTATATTTTAGTTTTGTTTTTGTTCGAGGACGAACAAAGGTTTAGTTTGGAGGTGTTTGATAAGTGCGTTTCGTGCACTTATTTTGGCATGTGAATTAATCATTTATGCCGTCATATAGTTGCTTTTCTACTTAATCTAGTCTATTATTGTTTTATTTCTGTTTTGGACTCATTGGTGAACAATTGGAGAAGTTTGAGCGAAAAGAGCAATGACTTAGAAGATATCTCATAAGTTCGAGGACTCAATTGCACTCAACCCAAAGTTGAGGGATCAAATTAGAGATTATAAAAAGTTGAAGGACCAAATGAGATGTTATGAAAAAATGGGGGACTGAAATTATCAAAACCTAAAGTTGAAGGACCAAATTGGCTGCAAGTGGAAATTGAAAGGATCGGATTGCAAAATAACTCAAACAACAAGCTGTGCACTCGCCCAGATTAGTGCTGGGCGAGCGCCCAACACTTGGAGCCGGAAGCAGAGGCTAAAAACTGTGCATGGGCGATTGCCCGGGAATGGCTTGAGTGATCGCCCAGGCCAATTTCGTCTGATTTTGTATTTTTTTATTTTCTTTCCTTTTTTAGTTCTAATTTCTTTTCCTAACTCTTGGCCCACGAAATTTATAATCTTTTGGGATATTTTGGGGCACATCTAGGGTAGTATAAATATAAGTTATATTCTCATATCAAATGGTTGAATTTTTGGGGAGCAAATCAAGAGAAGACGGGAGAGAACAAGAGAACAAGACCTCCTCGACTATCAAGACTTCTTCGAAGATTTCTTCTCCTAAGATCCATGCCGGGTTTTACCAATTATTGTTTTTCTAGTTTAATCATGTTCTTCTAATTTTCTTTAACCAAGGTAGATGATGAAACCTTGTTTTGATTAAGTGATTATTTAATTATTCGGTTAATTCCTTCTTAAGAGCTTTAACGTTCATGGCTTGTTCTTAATTAGATTAATTAAATATAATTTCTTTCATCTTAAATATCATGTATTTTTTATAGTTAGATATTGGTTTAATTAATCCATGCTTGGTGATTTGTTCTATTAATTTCTTTTGATTCTTCATCATTCTTTATTCGTATTGGGATACATTGAATGCTTAGGTAATCTTTGATTCTTTGTTTTCTTTCAATGGAATGTGATATGAAAAATGCTTAAGTAATTTACGTTTGAAGCATAAGGGGAGCCTAAATTAGATCTTCTTCTTCTGGACTTAATTGATAAATCTTTAGAGTCGACAATAGATTAAGTTCGTATTGTCGTATGTGTTTTCTTTGGGAATTAATGAATGATTAGATGATTGCTAAGTTAGACAATGGTGGATTCTAAAACCTTGGTGTTTTACACAACTTGATTCTTCAATTTAATTGTTTTAGCATAATTAGTTATTCTTTAAATTCAACAATTTCAACAAAAAAACTCTTCAACTCAACTAGCCTAGAATAACAGTTAATTCAGATTGAATTATACCTTCCTCATAGCAGTCTCTGTGGGATCGACCTCGTTTTTACTTATCTATATTCCAATAGATTCGTACACTTGCGAGTTAATTAAAATTTGACATCACAAGCCACCCTAGATACGATTATGTGCAGGGCTTTTCCACCAACACTTAAGCGAGAGGCCAGGGACTGGGTAGCCACCATTCTCCCAAAATCGATTCGTACATTTGACGATTTTTTCAAGAGTTTTTCTACACACTTTGCCAGCATCCAACGTATTAAGAAAACTAATATCAGTCTGATGCAATTGACACAAGACAAGAATGAACTGCTGAAAGATTTTATTGCCTGATTTAATAGAGCCACACTGGGAATCAAAGATCTACAGATGTCTACTGTTGTCACTGCCATGATGAGTGGAACTCGAAGTCATCCTTTCAATATGTCACTCTCCAAAAATCTGCCGGATACTATGCATGTGTTAATCAAGAGAGAAAATAAGTATGTGGACGCTGAAGAAGCATATCTCATTACCAAAAGTATGAAAGATCGAAAAGAACCCGAGTCTAACAAAAGAAAGACTCAGGATGAGCCCGAACCTCGAGATAATAAAGGTAAGCAGAAAATAAACCATCTAAGGTAAATAAATGATGAGGGTACCAAAGAAGGATCAGGCTAGCTATGAAGTCCTGACACACCTAACCTATGACAAAAATATTTTCAACTACTACAACAATCAAACAAGGCGAGCCTTAAAAAAAATTAGGTGAGGCGAGTCGTCGGCCGAGGCGATCCTCAAAAAGAAAAAAAAATTAGGCAATGCGAGCCTCAACAAAGATAAACAAGGCCAAAAATAATGACATCCGCCATCGCTCTAAAAAAAAAAAGTAAATATAAATAATGACAACTACCATCGTTCGAAAAAAAGACAACCGCCATCGTCTTAAAAAAAAAGGCCAAAAATAATGACAACTCTCACTGTCTAAAAAACAAAGACAAGTACTCTTGTCTTAAAAAAGGCCGTAAATTATGACAATCGCCATCACAAAAAAAGAAAAAGAAAAGGTCAGAAATAATTACAGCGGCCACTGTCTGAAAAACAAAGCCAGCTACTACTGTCTGAAAAATAAGGTCAGCTGCCACTATTTAAAAATCAAGGCGATAGCCTCTATTTAAAAAACAAGGTGATGAGCCTGTGTTTAAAATTCAACGCGATAGCCTCCATTTAAAAAACAAGGCGATGAGCCTTTGTCAGAAAAACAAGGTGATGAGTCTCTGTTTTAAAATCTAGGCGATGAGCCTCTGTCCGAAAATTAAGATGATAGCAACTGTTTAAAAATCAAAGCGATAGCCTCTATTTAAAAAATAAGGCGATGAGCCTATGTTTAAAAATTAAGGTGATGAACCTCTGTCAGAAAAACAAGGTGATGAGCCCCTATTTTAAAATCAAGGCGATGAGCCTCTGTCCGAAAATCAAGGCGATGAGCCTCTGTCAGAAAAACAAGATGATGAGCATATGTCCGAAAAACAAGGCGATGAGCATCTGTTTAAAATCAAGACGATGAGCCTCTGTCTGAAAAATTTAAAAGAATTAGCGTCAGAATCTCCAAACTCAATAGGGGCAGAAAGTTCAAGCAATGGATCAACGTCAACCAAAGGCGAACTAACACATAAAAGAATCGCCTGCCCACCCAAGGTAAGGGGTGGGCGAAGCCGCCTACCCGTGGAGAGGGATAGGCATGGCCGCCGCCCCTTGATGAAGGGGGTGGGCATGGGCGCCAAACCCAAGCAGGGAGCTGGCGTGACCGCTTGCCCAAAGCTGGGGGGCGTGGCCACTCACCTCCAGCAACCACGCCCGCCCCAAGCAAAGGGCCTTGGCCGCCGGCCCACCCCCAGCATGGGGTGGGCAAGACAACCTGCCTGCTGGCAAGACGGAGGCGGTCACCCTGTTTTCGTCTCAAGTCGGATGGTTTTGAGCTATGGATGAATCTCACTCATCCAATCTTACATCATTTTTATCAACGGGTTCATTCAAACATCTGGGTCTACCACATCCTAAAGAACTAACAAATGTCCATTTTTCAACCGGTGGGAGATTGTCATCTATTCCTATAGATAAGGAATAATTATTCAAAAGACAATATTTTTACTTTTCATGGACAATGATCCATAAAAAGTATAGGGGCTTATGATGATAAATACAATTATACTTTGGTAGATAATTGTTGTTCTTCTTGGGACGCCTGCCTTAAGTGTTCGCTCACCTCGTCGGTCCGCCCACCTCACTGTTCTCATAGGCTCGCTTCCGGCAGATAAACAACCATAACCCAGCTGCCATCAAATTAATCAGACAGGCGACCTATAGAATGACAGTTACCCTCATCCATGGGGAATATGAAACGCCAGCAGTTGAGAAGACGAAACATCTCTCATTAATTCCTAATAATGAGGAAGATTAAGAGGCACCTGCCATCAATAACCATTGAAGGCTACAACTGCAAATCATCCCTATAAATAGAGACCAATCCTTCAAGTAAAAAAAGAACTCACAACTCTTATACACTCCATATTGCTATTTAGCACAAATATTTTAATCATGTATTGATTATCACATCGGAGTGGACACGGGAGAAAAAAGCCCCGCCACCTTTTGCAGGTCTCCACCACTGTTGCTGCCGTGTTCAAGGAGGAGAAAAATATCTATCATCAGGATCCAAAGCTTATGTGGTTGGGACATCATCGAGAATTGTAACAAATCAATCAACTAAAAATTCACACGAGAATGCAAGAGATTCAATGGGACAAGCAATAGATAAGAACTCAAATCCAAGATTTTCGGGTGGTTGGGGATGAATGTGGATTGGAAATCAGCCTTCATTGCTTGCTCTCGGGTGCTTGTTCGCACAACGGTCACTTGCCATAATCTCTCCTCATCCGAAGGCTTATTGCACCAGTTGATATGAAATGTAAAGCTACTGAATATTACCAAAAAGGAAAGGAACACGTAAAGGAAAAACTTAGGAAATTAAATTGTCAAATATGCCTTACAAATAGGATTTAAAAAATAGGAACTCTCTTATAGAAATAAACAAGGCTCTTTAATTTTAATCCATGTGTTATTTAAAATTTCTAATAATAAAGAAGTAAACACAAAAAAGCTATCATCCAAAAAAAGAAGAAGCTTTGACACAAAAAAAGAAAAGAAAAGAAAAGACAGACCTGAATCCCAACATGCTCAAAATTTATGGGTAATTTCCAAAATTCAAACTTGAAGGCCATCATTCCCGTGTTCGGTTGTTCCTCTGTATTTTCTTTCTTTGAAGTTGCATCGAATGAATCTGTTGGAAATTCTTGGTAGAAGGAATGAAGAACAAGAAAAGAACAATAATTTATCGAAAAAGTTTGAACACGATTATGAATCGTTGTCCTCAAACGATATTTGCCGCCAATAAGTGCTTAAAGGCTATGAATGCAAATAGTTTGTAGGAGTGATCAAACCTTTAATCCAAGTTCAATTCAAGCAAAATGAACTTGAATAAGAAACTTGAAGAAAACTTAAAAATTCTGAGTTTTAATCTTTGATTTGGATATGGAACAATGAATATATTGTTAATCTCTTGTTTATCAACATGAAAATCATCTATATATATAGATGATAATGTCTTGATCACGAAAAGGTGTTAAAATCAAACCAAAAGGTGCCAGAAATTTCAAATTCCAACAGTTGAAATTTGGCCTGGGCGATCGACTTTTGCTTTCTGTTTTTGTAACAGGAGACCGGGCGATCGCCCAGCTTTAAAAACAAAATGGAATTTTGTTTTTTTCTCTTTTGATTTGCGGGTTTTGATTTCCACCTAATTGATATCCAAATCACTTATTATCATGTAATTGAACAATATTACAACAATCCCCCACTTGTTCAATTACATGATAAGCGTAAACTCAAATTGAACGACGTTTATGCATAAAGTATGGATATCTTTTGATTTAAATCCAACCTTAGTGTAAATCTCACAAAGTATCATCAAAATCTCAGGTAGCGTGAAAGCTTTGAACCTATTATTCCTTATGATGATACCGGTGAAATCACACACATAAGCATCATGTGTTCTAAGTTCCACACTATCTCATTTAGCGATTTTAAGGCCTTGTGCTCTTCCTATTCATGAACTTTTAGGAGATAAACTCCAACTCTCTATTGAGGTGGCACCACCTCGAAGTTCGTATAGGTAAAGTTCTTGCAGTATCTTTGTCACCTTTAGAGATACTTGATCCAACGATCTGAACTTTATTAAGAGTTATAAAACTCATCCCTCCTTTTTTTCGTGACAACCAGCACTTATAACCTAGGATAGGGTTTAAGAAAGAATAAGTGTTGAATCTATCTACTTATCAAATGACTTGTTGTTACCCTTTGAACCCGAGATATACTTGTTAGTATAATTGGGTAGGGTTGCTATCATTTGGAAGATTTAATTACGAAGTTTCAACCCCGTCCTACTAGTTGTTGTCTGTACTAACTCCCTTGTGAGCGGTTTAGTAAGCCGATCGGCCAAATTCTCATTTGACTTTACATAAGTGAGTGAAATTATTCCATCTTTAATTAATTTCCTCACATAGTCATGTCTTATACTCATGTGTCTAGACTTACCATTGTACACTTCATTGTACGCTATAGCTAAAGTGGCTTGACTATCACACAAAATAGATATAGAATAATTATTCTTCTCTCCAATGGGATTTCATACATTAAATCCTTAAGCCATTCAGCCTCTTTTTCGATTTCAGCCAATGCTATGAATTTGGATTCCATAGTTGAGTGTGTAATGCACGTTTGTTTCTTGGATTTCCAAGAAATTGCACCCCCTCCAAGGGTGAATACCCAACCTAAGGTGGATTTATTTTCACCTGCATTAGAGATCCAACTAGCATCGGTAAATCCTTCTAGGATTGTCGAAATTTTAGAATATTGGAGACCTAGATCCTTGGTTTTCTTCAAATAACCAAGAACCCTTCCAATGGCCTTCCAATGTTCTTCACTTGGAATACTAGTAAACCTACTAAGTTTACTAATTGCAAATGCTATATCGGGTCTTGTGCATTGCACTGCATACATAAGACTTCCAATAACACTTGCATACTCAAGCTGTGCTATTGATCTTCCATAATTCTTTTTAAGTTTCAAACTTGAATCAAACGGGGTATTTACCTCTTTGATGTTCAAGTGATAGTACTTTTTGATCACATTCTCAACATAATGTGATTGGTTCAACATATAATCCCAACTAATCTTGGTAACCCTGATACCTAATATGGTATCCACTTGACTAAGATCTTTCATGTTGAATGTGGAAGATAGAAACCTCTTTGTTTCTTTTATACCTTGCGTTTGATTACTTACAATTAACATATCATCCACATATAAACAAATAAGCACAACATAATTATCACATATTTTTGAATATAAACATTTATCAACACTATTATGATTAAATCCAAATGTCATTATTGCTAAGTCAAACTTTTCATGCCATTTCTTTGGTGCTTGTTTTAAACCATATAAAGATTTTACTAATTTGTATACTTTATGTTCATTTCTAGGTAGAACAAAACCTTCCGGTTGTTCCATATAAGCCTCCTCATCGAGATCTCCATTTAAGAATGCCGTCTTAACATCCATTTGATATATATGCAAATCATAAATAGAAGCTAAGGCAAATAAAATCCTACTCGAAGTTATTCTAGCAACTGGTGCATATGTGTCAAAATAATCTATTCCTTCCCTTTTTTCGATACCCTTTGGCTACTAACCTAGCATTAAAAGTATTAAGAGTATCGTCTGCATTATACTTCCTCCTAAATACCCATTTACAGCCTATAGTTTTTGAGCAAGGTGGTAAATCAACTAATTCCCAAGTATTGTTTGACATAATTGAATCCATTTCATCGTTTATAGCATCTTTCCAAAAAATGCTATCTCTTGATGACATTGCTTCTCGATAAGTTTTAGGATCGGTTTCAACTTGAACAACATATGGAATAGTTCTTGTGACACTCTTTTCATTTCCTTCAACTAAATAGAAGGAAATAAGTTGAGAATCAATTTCATCCGGTCCTAGTACTTTATCCTTTCGAGCTCTTTTACTTCTACGAAGTTCATTTGTATCAACATCCTTATAAGCTGTTTCTACTTTTGATCTTGTAGAAATAAGAGTCTCCACTTGAGATTTCCTTAATGAATTATTATCTGAAGATAATAAATTTTCAAAGAACTCTACGTCACAGGATTCAATTATAACATTGGTTTCCAAATTTAATAATCGATATGCTTTGATGTTTTGAGCATATCCTACAAAAGCGCAGTTGATCCCTCTAGGACCCAACTTAGTCCTTTTAGGATCTGTATTCTTGCAATAAGCAAGACACCCCCACACTTTAAAATAACCAATGTTCGTTTTCTTCCTTTCCACAATTCATAGGGAGAAACTTTTAATCTTTTAGAAGGAATTCTATTCACTATATGACATGCACTTAATAAAGGTTCACCCCATAAATTAAATGGCAGCATAGAATTTAATAACATATCATTTATAATCTCTACTAATGTCCTATTCTTTCTCTAAGCCAAACCATTTTGTTCAGGTGTTCTAGGAGCACTACACTGATGTATTATGCCATGTTGTTCACAAAAAAGATTAAATTCATTAGAGAAATATTCACCTCCTCTATCACTTCTAAGAATTTTAATCTTCCTATTTAATTGATTCTCTACTTCGATTTTATATATCTTAAACATACTAAAGGCTTCATCCTTATGCTTCATTAAAAAGATATAACAAAATCTAGAATGATCATCTATGAAAGTTATGAAGTATTTATTACCTCTTCTTGTTACCATTCCATTTAATTCACATATATCGGAATGAATCAAATCTAATAAATTAGAAGTTCTTTAAACGCTATGAAAAGGTTTCTTAATTAATTTAGACTTAACACATAATTCACATTTATTATGTTTTATGTTTTCACAAGAAATCATATTATTTTTAATCATTCTTTTTATAATAGAGAAACCAATATGTCCTAGTCTATTATGCCATAAAGTAATAGACTCAATAACATAATTTAAATTCATAGTTTTATTGCTATCATTTTCAACAATACAAAGTTTGACCATTCCATCACTAGAATAGTCTTTTCCAACAAATACACAATTATGGAAAAGTACAAGTTTGCCCGATTCATACATGGACTTAATTCTCGATTTTCCCAACAAATTCCCACTTACTAAATTTCTATTCATATTGGGTACATGTAAGACATTTATTAATGTAGTCTTCTTGGCGGATGTGAAAAGTAAGTCTACACTTCCTTTGCCAACAACCTTCGATTGAATTTCATTTTCCATTTGCATGTGTTCATCGTCCACTTCTTGATAGGTTTTGAAAAGTGACCTATCATAACAAACATGTATGGTGGTACAAGTATCATACTACCATCCTTGAACCTTTCCTTTGACGGTATTGACAATGCTCACAGTAGCAACAATGTTGTCCATGTCAATGGAGTTCACCTTTTCTGTTTGTTTTGGTTGTTTGTAGTTTCTGCACTCACGGGCATAATGTCCGGGTTTGCCACATACATAACAAGAAACTTTAGACTTTTTCTTATCTTTGTTGTCTTTGTTGTTTTTGTTGGAGTTTGAAAATTTCCTCTTCATAGAATTCTTGTTGGATTTGTCAACTTGATCCACGGCATGGGCTTTGGAAGTCCCCTCATGAGAATGTTTGTTCCCATCTCATACCCTTGATTCTTCCTCAATTCGAAGATTCTTTTGAATCCCTTCCAAATAGTAATCTTCGGAACTATGAAGAATTTTCTTCCTATAGCCTTTCCATGATGATGGCAACTTAGCGATAATTGCACCAACTTGAAAAGTCTCAGGAATATCAATCTTCACGGACTTCATTTTGTTTACAATGACTTTCAATTTATGCACTTGTCCTAACAAAGATATGTTATCAAAAAATTTGAAATCAAAGTACTTGGAAATCAGAAACTTTTTGGTACCTTCATCCTCGGCCTTGTATTTATTCTCCAATGCGTTCCATATCTCCCTTGCCGAAGTGGTGTTGGTGTAGAGATCATAAAGCCGATTAGAGAGAGCATTCAAGACGTGTCCTCTGCAAATAAACTCATCTTCATGTCTCATCTTTCTTTCTGCATTTATTGCATCGAAATCATTTGGGGTTGGTTCTGGCAATGGTGCCAAATCCGGATCCAAGATGTAACATATCTTCAAGGTGGTGAGAAAGAATTTCAACTTATCCTTCCATCTTGTAAAATTGGATCCATCGAACCTATCAAGCCTCACAAGGTCTTGATTCATCATCTTGATAGTTGTCATTGTAGTCTCGTTCTCCATCCAAAATATCGTTTGAGATTGTTGGAAATTCTTGGTAGAAGGAATGAAGAACAAGAAAAGAACAATAATTTACCGAAAAAAGTTTGAACACGATTATGAATCGTTGTCCTCAAACGATATTTGCCGCCACCGGGATAAGTGCTTGAAGGCTATGAATGCAAATAGTTTGTAGGAGTGATCAAACCTTTAATCCAAATTCAATTCAGGCAAAATGAACTTGAATAAGAAACTTGAAGAACACTTAAAAATTTCGAGTTTTGATCTTTGATTTGGATATGGAATAATGAATATATTGTTAATCTCTTGTTTATCAACATGAAAATCATCTATATATATAGATGATAATGTCTTGATCACGAAAATGTGTTAAAATCAAACCAAAAGGTGCCAAAAACCTCCAAAAGGTACCAGAAATTTCAAATTCCAACAGCCGAAATTTGGCCTGGGCGATTGCCCAGTGCAATCACCCAAGCCACGCCTTTTGCTTTCTGTTTTTGTAACAGGAGACCGGGCGATCGCCCAGCTTTAAAAACAAAATGGAATTTTTTTTTTCTCTTTTGATTTGCGGGTTTTGATTTCCACCTAATTGATACACAAATCAGTTATTATCATATAATTAAACAATATTACAACAATCTCTACAACGATGCAACTCGATCAATTGAAGAGTTGGAATTTCTCCAATTCCATAAGGACTAGGCGTTGAAGGCTAGGGAAGTAGATACAGTCAGCTGGAGATGTTTTAGTTGAAGAAATTCCCCGTCATTTGGTTTCCACTCTTGACCATCAAAGGCTTTATATTTCAGTTTGAGCACTTGAAGAATGGACAAAGAACCAACAAGAGTCATATCTTTCCAAGGAAGCCAATAGCCATCTAAAGTTAACTTTTTGAGTGAAGTTAGGAATGTGATATTTGTGCAGAAAAGACAATGATGGTGGGGATGCAAGAAAGAAGCAATTTAATGATTCATGTTTATTTAGACGGCTTGCATTATTGAGACATTAGTATTCCAAATCCATCTGTTCATTTGTATAACATATTCCCAATTTCTTGAGATTGGGAACTCATTGAAGAATCTCCTCCGTAAATCTGAAACTTTCTATCCCGGAGAGTGTTTGTAGGTTTTCTAGAATAATAATACAATCTATCCCCTCAATTTCTGCACTAGGAGGATTTGGAAGATACCCACCCTTTAACTTGACATGCCTCAAGTGTGGCATTTTCCATATCTCCAGTTCTATGTAGACTTAAGGTCTATAGATTTCGATATTTGTGTACTGATTGAGGAAGGTTTCCTTCCAAACAGCTGCAATAGAGGTCTTTTCATTTAGACCCTTGAATTCTTCATCCAACACTCTAAGTAGCCTAAATTTTTTCAAATTAACTGAAAAACATATATCGAAATTTATAAGAGAGACCTCACTACTAAAGTCGATATTTTGTTGGCATGATAATCGCGCATTTTATGTAACTGGATACTCAAGTGGCGCCGAATACCATCGAGATGCGAATTGGTGACACAAAAAAATTTCTCCCTTTCAGCTTCTCTCACGCACAAGTCTCGTAACACATCATGGATCCTGAAAGTTTTAATTTTTCCTTTGGAACTATGGTCACAAGCCAAAATGTGATTTCTATCAACAAGATCCAACAAGTACTCCTTTGCCACATTTTCCAAACTTTTAGATTTAACAGATTTTAGTAATCCCTCAGCAACCCATAACCTGACAAGGTTGGAAACCGAATATTAAAATCTTCTGAAAAAATTCCCATGTAAAGAAAACATCATTTCAAATGATGAGGCAAATGCCTATAACTTAAAGATAGTATCCTTGAGCATTGCTCATCGTTTGAAGCAATCCATGAACTTAGATTTTCTCCAACATTTGTCCAGTATTGTTGTGTTTTGGAGGCCTTTAAGACAAGCCCGGAAATCACAACAATTGCAATTGGAAGCCCTCAACAGTTTTGGGCAATACTTATTCCAGTTTGCTCCAATTCATGAGTGCAACTATCTTTTCCAAACACATTCTCACATAATAAATTCCAACTTTGATCCTCGTTTAGAAAACACATGTGATGAAGAGAACATGAGTTTTCATAGCAAGCCACGTTCTCTATCCTAGTAGTCATCAAGATTCGACTCCCATTTAAATTTTCAAACCAAACAACTTAAAGCGATTTCAAACCAAACCAAAAAATCTCAAATATTAGTCTACAATATCACGATAAAACATAAATATTTGTATCAATAAAAGATAAAAAATTTATTAGCATCAATACCAATCAAAACAAGATATTCCAAACCAGAGTTCTACACTTTCAAATCTAATCATTGTAATACAACAACATGATAACAATAGTTTAGAGTAAACTCTTAGTCGATATTAATTGGCACAACATCTCTGGTTGTAACACATGATTCATTCTCTGCATAAAGATATTCATTAATTATAATTAAATGATATAAAGCTAGTAATAAAGAAAATGAATAAAAATATCAAATACGATAATACATTATGTAGCTTTTCTCTGAATCATCTAATGATTCTACTTCATCCAAATATTGACGAATCAATATAGGTTCCTTAATACTATGCAACCAATTCTTAGTGCAAATCTCCGTCTCAATCATCTTTGCACTCAACGAACTCCTAAAAGAATCAAGAATCTGACCACTAGTAGAGAATGCCTATTTATATTTGAATGGCTAACACATCTTTGGAAATTTAGGAGACAATCTTGTACTTATTTGCATTCAGTTTTCACTAAAGTAATATGTCGACAGGCTCATTGGTCAAATCTTCACAACAATCATTTAAATAATCCACCAAATCATTATTCTCCGCTTGAGCTGCTCAAACAAATCTAGCTTTAAAAATTGATAGAATGAGTTTGGAAATACCCAAAGGAGTTTGTGAAGGACTTAGGAAACCAGATTGAGTATCATCTTTTGATGGAGTCATCATTTCCTTATAACATCCACAAATTTGGCTAGAAAATAAACTAAATCGTTACAAAGAAAATGGAGAATTTTCTTGAATTACAAATTGAACCACTCTTCAAAATTCATAGGAAGTTTGGTGAAAGAAAATTAGAGTATGGTGATTGTTTAGACGAAGGCGAATCAATGTTTTCGGGAGCGGCGGTCGAATTGAGAAGAAACTGTAGAGAGAGAAATGGTAATATGGATTATGGATGGATTTAATTGAGTTGGGTATTTAGTTTAATTGAGTTGGGTCTAATATGGATAATTGATGTATTTAGTTTTAATTGAGTTGAATAAAATTTAAATTAATTTATTTTTGATTAATTTATTTTGATCTACTTTTTTATTTTAAATGGTTTGAAAGTTTGAAACGGTTTGAAAAAATTGAAACCTGAACCAAACCACTTCGAAGTGGCTTGGCAGTTTCGTTGTTCAGACATACAGATTTCATGCTACCAAGATGGCAAAAGTGGGAATTTAACCCCCATACCTCCCATATAGGAATCTTAAGGCCAATCCATATAGGAATCTTAAGGCCAATCTGATTGGCCTTAAGATTCCTATATGGGAGGTCAATGGTTCAATTCTCACTTATGCCACCTTGGTAGTATGGAATTGGCAGTGCACTAATAATAGTGAGAGCCATAATGTGGACCAAGGCCAAATAAACAAATAGCGTCCCAACATAATCTCCATAAACCAGAAGGAAACAAAGTCTTTGGTTGTAGATCTTGTCTGCCACTGTCGTCCTCAAGCTTTTCCACTTGTTTCTTCCTGGAATCAATTTCTTCTATTACTTGCTCTGAGTTATGGCTGAAGCTTGAGATGCTTTCATTGCTATAACTTGCAGAACTTGAAAGAGCTCGATCCGTAACGTGGGATTAATTATATCTTCTTCTATATATGATATATCTCCGATTTGACACTCCAAACATTCTACCTTTTATGCTTTTTGTGAAGATTCATCAAGAAAATCTAGTAAGAAATTAAACTTTTTGAGGAGAGATGCAATTTGTTGTTCTTCATCAAGAATCAAATATTGAAAATCATGTTGTGATGGAAAACATGTTAATAAGAGTAAGCAATAATTAATTTATATTAAGTTAATTATGTGCAAAAATCTAGACAGAATTTTGACTTATTTGGAAATAAATTATAAGAATGAGTAGAGTTCTACTCTTTTTCTTTAAGACGGTAATGTGTAGCACTAGTGCTGATGGTTCTTCGACAATCGTCTCCTATTATACAATGGCCACATCTTGTAATAGTAACATTTCAAATTACAAGACTAACGAACTTACAAATATGTTTGACCTCCTTGAATCGAATCATGAAAAAGGACTTCAAATATGTAAAATATAATACCTTTTGCTCTTGATAGTGGACTAATCTACTTTACATTAAAATAACACATTTGTGGTTTCTTTTTAGTAAAGAAAAGATGATCCACAAAATCTTCTTCATCGTGATCCACAAGAACGCTTTCGCAAGCAGTCCAGAATAGTAATCAATTCAAAATCTTCTTTATTGCAATCCACAAGAACGCTTCAAGTTCTAATCAGGTTATTCACTTTCTTATTAGTATTAAGTAGGTTTTAATTGACATATAGATATGGTAGATTGAAGTAATTAATTATGGTTAATTCGACGCTCGATAGAGGTATTTGGTTATAATAGGAGAATAAGATATATAATTGAAAATGAGTAATATGTTTAAATGTTTGAGTAATGTTGTGCATAGTCGCTCACTACCGGTATTCATCTTATGTGACATTACTCAATTGGATAAATTATTCATAATTAATGTCTATAAATACATTATTCAATTGAAGTAAATAATTCATTCAATTGAGTAATGTCACGTATGATGACTACCGATAGTGAGCGACTATGAATAACATTATTCTAAATTGTTTATTGTGAAATTAATTAGGTGACGGTAAAGTGAATCATGAATTTCAACAAATTCTCAACTTGAGCTTTTCAATACTTCATATTCACTTGTTGTCATTTTATTTTCGTTAGTTTTTAGTTAAGTAGTTTATTAAGACAACCAGACCAATTTGTGTGAGTGTTTAATTCACTTGAACAAATAGGACAATTCTCGTGAGATACGATAATCTCTCATCACTTACGGTATATAATTGAGTGACTGCGGTGCTAATAAGTTGTATGGATTTTATATAAGTAATAATTTCACCATATACTACAAAATATAATATAATTTAAAAAATACTATTTAACTTTTTTTTATTCTAAAAATACTGTTTTTTATTTGTGTATACTTGTTACATTTGTTATGTTTGTTAATAACAAATGTAACATATTTATTATAACTAAAATAACAAATCTAATAATAAGTGTTACAAAAATAAATAAATAAATAGTATTTTTAGAATAAAAAAATATGACAGTATTTGAAGAAATATTTTATTTATTGTAGTTATTTCTGAGGGGGAGGGGGAGAACCTTTATATAATCACTATTTTTGTAGGCTTCCTTAGTCGTTTCAATTCCTTGACTAAATAGAAGTTGATTCCAAAGAAAAGTCAATTCAGTTTTAATTAAAGTTTATTTCTTATGCTGGAAGCTGATTAAAGTTGAATAATTATATTAATGCCAAACAATGCAATAAAAATGAAAATACTTTATAAATTTGTTTACAGTAATCCTATAAAAAAAATGAAAAACGGAAATGAAAAAAAGAAAAGAAAATATTGCGCCAGAAATTCGTTGGAGATGACAACTACAAATTTGATCAATCTCAGAAATACATACTCACCGTGGATTCACAATTCGAACTTGAAGGTAATCATTTCCTGAGCTATGTTGTTCCTCCTGTATTTGATTTGCTGAAGTTACAACTGAATCACTACAGTCAGATACCTCGATTGATTCAAGAGTTGGAATTTCTCCAATACCACTAGGAATCTCCTTCAAAGAGCTGCAGTACTTAATTACCAGGCGCTCAAGGCTCGGAAAGTGGATACTGTTAGCTATCCAATTCTCAAGATTAATCCCACTAAGTAGCAGATATTTCAGTTGAAGAAATTCTCCTTCATTTGGTTCCCACTCTAGTCCAACGAAGGAACACAAAGTCAATTTGAGCACTTGAAGATTAGGCAACAAACCAACAATCGTCATATCTTCCCAATGAAAATGATCATACCAAAAAAAACTCAACTTTTTGAGTGATATTGGGAAAGCGATATTCTTCAAGAGAGATGATGACATATATCGCCACCCATCCAATACAGATTCAGAGTCAAAACAGATTCCCAATTTTTTTAGATTTGGAATTCTTTGGAGGACCTCTTCTGTACATCTGAAATTCACTACCATGCTGAGTGTTTGTAGGTTATCTAGAACAATAATAGAATTTTTCCCTTCAGTTTCTGCACTAGGAGGATCCGGCAGAACCATTTTACAAAACTTGACATGCCTTAACTGTCGCATTTCCCATATTTCCGGTGGTAGGTTTACGTCCACCATGTCCGAACACATTAAGGTTTGTAGATTTCGAAGTAGATGTAATAGTGATGCAGGAAATGATCTTGCAAAATGAATTTTGCAAGCAAAGTACCGCAAGTTAACTGGGAATTCATTGACATGTGTAACATCCGTATCAAACACACTAAGTAGCCTATAATTTATTAATTTGTCTGATTGTTCTTTCCAAACAAAATTTAAAATAGATCGCAGGCGCATATTTTGCAGGCTGTTGTCAAGATCATTAAGCTTTCTATGCAAATGAATACTTAAGCGACGCACCTTAGTTCCTTCCGAAATACCACAGAGACCCGTATTGTTGACATGAAAAAACTTCTGCATTTGAGCTTCTCTCACACAAAAGTCTCGTAACAGATCATGGATCCCGCAGCTTTTAATTTTGGACAACCATCTTTTCCAAACACATTCTCACAAAATAAATTCCAACTTTCATCTTCATTTAGAAAACGCATGTGATGAGGAGAACATGAGTTTGCATAACCACCCACATTCTCTAGCCTAGTAGTCACCATGATTCGACTCCCATTCTTGTCATTTGGAAATGATCGTTTCACCTTATCCCAAACCTTTGTATCCCACATATCATCGAGTACAATAAGATACCTCATACCCTTTAGAGTCTTGTACAAATATTCTGCTAATTGTTCAAAGCTTTTTTCACACACCTCGTCAGTGGGTTTTTTCATGGAATCTAGAAGTTCTAGAAGTAATTCTCGCTCATTATATTCTTGAGATACAGTCACCCAAGCACGAATATGAAAATGATACACACTGAATCCATCATCAAAAACTTTTCTGGTAAGAGTAGTCTTACCAATTCCGCCCATCCCAACAACTGAAAGAGTTTCAAGATTTGACGATCCTCCAGTTAGCCGATCCTTGATCTTCTTGATGTCATCATCAAGACCCACCATACTACTCTTGCCACTGGAAGAAGCAGGTTGTTTTAATGAATCAGGGGACGGCTCTGTTCTTGTCTGCAGATCTTGTACGTCATTCTCGTCCTTAACTTTCTCCACCCTTTTCTTTATGGAATCAATTTCTTCTATCACTTCCTCTAATTGATGGCAGAAGGGTGTGAAGCTGTCACTCCTTTTACTTGCAATTTCTTCATCAACTCGATCCGTAATGTGAGATTCTATGATATCTTCCGCTTCATACGCTGCATCTCTGATTTGACTCTCCAAAAAATCTATTGTTTCGCTGCTCTTTTGTGGAGAATGATCGAGAAAATCTTGCAAGAAACAGAGCTTTTGGAGGAGAGATTCAATTTGTTGTTTCTCATCAAGAATCAGATATTGATAATCATGATCGAGAGTATGCTCTAGAAGATGTTTAATAAGCCATCTGTGTTATCTCTAAAGATATGATTGAGAAGAAAATAAGAAAGTGGAGAAGAGAAGAGGAGGAATAGTCCGGTTGATATAAGAGAGGCTGCTTGTTATTTTACATCTTTTTCAATAAAGGTAAAGAAGAAAAGACACTGTCGGTGGAGCAAGTTGCATAGAAAAATAAAGACTTCACAATGCTTGACTTAGAGGTGTCAAGACGGGCGGGTAGGCCGAACTCGCATCGGCCCACCCGACTCGATCCGGAACCGCGGGTCGGCTCGTGAACTGGGTGAGCCGTTCACTGGTCGAGGAGGCCGAACCGCGGGCCGGCCCATGAACCGAGTGGGTTGTTCACATCCCGGACGGTTCGGCCTTTAACTGCTGGCCTGTTTTTTTTTTTTTTTTTTTTTTTGAAAAAGAAAAGACAGAAAATTCAAACTTTCATATTTGAAATGATATTTAAAAATAAAATAAAAAAAATGGCAAAGAGCCGTTTAAAGGGAAAGATGTGACAGATGCGTGTCTTTTTAGTCTTTAAATATATATGAAAAAAATAGAAATTGAATTAAAAAGTTAACAAATATAAATTTATCTTTGTTATTTATTTTTTATTTAGTAATTTAACACATTTTTTGCTAAATATGTAAACATATTTTTTAAATTAAAATAAGTAACTAAATTTTTTTAGTAATTTAAAAAAAATTAATTTTTTATTCATATTGGCCGAATCGCGGCCCCACATGGGCTCGACTCGGATGGGCCGACGGGTGGACCGGGCTAATGTTCAATTTTTGTGTACTGAGTTGACCCGGCCCGCAACCCGTGATGGTGCGGGCTTTTTCTAATATGGACCGTCATCGGATTTCATTAGAGGTGGGCCGGTAACCCGGATTGACACCTCTAGCTTGACTGTGTGGTACAATTATTGTGATTAATCAATTAAGAAAACAGGCTGGCCAATAAATACAAAACAATTTATGGACAAGATCTAGATCAGAATCACAACGAAGTATAGTTCTACCTACAAGTCTTTCACAATGCTTGACTTTGTGCTACAATTATTGTCGGGTTAATTATATCGTATTATACCTCATTTTATACATTATTTCATTTATATAATCGAATTTTAATTCGTTTCATTTATACTACTAAATTTTAAAATTAATTTCAATTAAACTATATTGATAATAAGTCGTTCAATATTTTTTGATGTGACACTAATGAGTCGTTAATTAGTTGATGTATCTCGCCACGTGTGAAAGTATTGTTTACGTGTGTGAAATTTCAAATAAAAATATGTATTTGACGACGTTAATTAGGTTCTGGGTTGGCATTGTAAATAGACAAGATCTAGATCAAAATCGATTCCAATTAATGTTCTAATAAACCATGAGCAATAAAATATTCTACTACCATCTTTATTAATAATTATCAAAAGTTTTTGGATATAAATTCAATAGCATTATCAAGGTTAGAAGTGTCAATCTGGGTCAGGCGGGCCGACTCCGATAAAGCTCGGTGACGGTCAGCATTAGAAAAAGCTCACGCCACGTCGAGTTGCAGGTCGGGTCAATCCAACCCACAAAAATTGAATACGAGCTCAGCCCACCAGTCGACCCATCCGGGTCGAACCCATGTGGGCCGAGGTTCAACCCGATTCGACTGTATGAATAAAAAATGGGATAATTAGCTCATGTACCACTTTTTATAATAAAAAATTGAAATATACATTTTTTTTAAATTTTTTTTTTTACCCTACATCTAAATAATACTTATGAAAAATGCCTCTCTTCTTTATTATCAACCGACCGTGATTGATGTTTTCCACTAACCCAAAATCCTATGTCTTCATCTCCAAATAAAAAACCCATCCTCTCTAAAAATTCCGATCCATCAATTGGCAATCAAAAAATTCACGCAGTGCAAATCCAAATTACACATCCGAAATCCAATATCCAAGCTCTGGGAATCCAAAATCATCATCCGTGCACAATTCTGG